>JARFOD010102969.1:0-12823 GCA_031763545.1 Mopalia muscosa
ATTTACTGTAAGAACTTGTTTTTCCGAGATGTCACTCTACTGTGCTAACGTGGGCTCAATTGCACGTGTCTCATAAGATCACGTGACTAGGAACACAAGGAAACATGCTTTATCCTTGATGTATGCTCGTTCGAACTGCATGCTTGTGCACGTCTGATTTGCTATGTGTCATGATGTCTTTGACAACGCATTCACCTCTAATAATAATAATAATATCTCTTGTATTAAGTTTCAAGAAAATATCTAGAAATTTATGAATGTGGAGTTTATTTTTTGACTGAGTATAAAAGCAAATCTAATTCGACCTATGCAGAATAAATGTACAAGTGATCAAAATTATTGTCAATTAAAATTTATTTCCAGTAAAAAAAACATAAAATGATATACTGGAAATTGGTTCCCCATTTGCTTCTAATATAATTCACTGCCGTCTTTTTTAATGATTATTTGTCATTTACCAAACTGTAGCTAAATTTGTGGTCTCTATGAAAGCCCCTGTCATTAATGCCTTGTGTTTTCTTGATGCAGCATGCAGCTTGAACTGCTCAACCTTCTACACAACATTGGTGTTCAGGATTCATCAGTAACGTAAACTGCTCAACCTACTACATAACATTGGTGTTCAGGATTCATCAGCAACGTGAACTGCTCAACCTACTACATAACATTGGTGTTCAGGATTCATCAGCAACGTGAAATCGCTCAACCTTCTACACAACATTGGTGTTCATGATTTATCAGCAACGTGAACTGCTATATTTACTACGTAACGTTGGTGTTCATGACCAATCATGAAAGTGAACTGCTAGATTTACTACACCACATTGGTGTTCAAGATTCATCAGCTACGGGAACAGCTCGATTTACTAGTAACATTGGTGTTCATGACCAATCATCAAAGTGAACTGCTCGATTTACTACACCACATTGGTGTTCAAGATTCATCAGCTACAGGAACAGCTCGATTAACTACTTAACATTTGTGTCCATGATCAATTATCAAGGTGAACAGCTCGATTTACTACACAACATTGGTGTTCATTTGATATTTGATATATATTTATTCACCAACAAGACAAAAAGTATACAAAATTCAGTTGGCTCCATGAAGCTTGCTCTATCCCATTGGGATGGGAACATTACTTTAAATATCACACAGGTGAAAATGTAATGAATTAGACATAGATGTATTTACAAAACATGCATAAACTGATTTAAATATCTTAAACTGAAACAATGTAATCAATTAACTGTGATTTCAGTTGCTTTTTAAACAGGGATTTAGAAACGGTTAGATTTATTTCAGTTTAAAGTTCGTTCCATTCACGTGGACCTGAACTTTTAACGAGTGGTAAGAAAAGTTGGTTCTATAGTATGGTTTATTTAAGTCGACGAGACTACCTCCAGAACTGTAATTGGGAAGTTAGTTTGCGTTACAAAATGTTTTGTTTTATATATTAGAGATAATTCCAATCTAAAGCACCCTAACCAGCAAACATCAAAAATAGAAACAAAATGAACCGAATAGAGCATACATAAGTGTTAAAACTTCAAATATATCAATATATTAAATAGTACCAATTTGGATCTAAAATTGTAAATATTCTGCCCAAAACCACGTTTAGAGCCATCAACAATAACTCATGAAAATAAAACCTTATGATATACAACGATCCGTTTAAGGAACCCGAACGACAACCGATGTCAACCTCAATCCCTCCCAATGCGTCGAAACGGTTCACGAGAGTAACCCTCTCTATATTAATAACATTATTGGGCTGTTCAAATGTTCGGCGATGTGGGCTTTGTTGCAGTCGAAGTCCTCATGGCCTTCTTCAGTGCAGCAAAAGCATACCACACCACCTCTGCACTAGTTCTGTCCGAGTCCGAACTTCTGACACTGGAAGCACCTCGTTGGGTTGGGGATGAAGGTATCTACCCTCATCCTGTAAGGATCAATGTAGATGTGGGCCGACACTGTAGTTGAATCAAAAGTAATTAAATAGGTATTAAGTTTTAAAAACTTACCATCCTTTCTTGTTGTAAAGCGCTTAACGTTAGCTATACCTTGATCGTGGAGCTCGGCGCAGATCTCTTTATCTGGTAGATCGGAGAGATCTTAACCTCTGTCTGGTATGATCCCCTTAGGGCTGTTAAAAGATCTTTGAGATGTAACCGATACAGGCAACTCGAAAATAGTTTTTAATTTAAGTAAATTAATTGCCTGTTGTTGGCTGGTACATTCCAGCAGAATGTCACCAGACCGCCTTTTGTTACATTTCTTACAATTCCTGACTTAGCTATTAGTGTCTTGTTCAACGAAAACAGCGATATTTGTCTTACTGGCTTATTTTCAATTTGGCTATTTATTACTATAAATCTAGGCCAATTTTATTTTGTTTTTGCATTTATGTTTTATTATTTACTCTTTTTTTCCGTAATTGATAGGGTTGGGAGGAGATGCCATTACAAGGCGTTAATATGTTTCACAACCCATGTCCCCGACCACGGGGTACCAGCTAGGTCGAAAACTACCCTGCGGTGATCAACAGGGGCAGATAACGAGTGTTCCATGGGTTGTATAGCTTAAATGGGAACCGAAATAATAATTCTGCTCTGCTGAGGAAGGAATTTTTCCCCAGCAGAATCAAAAAATATATTTTGTTGTTTCCCACTTAATTGACTCTTGAGTCACTGCCTTCTGCAATAATGTAAAAATTAAGGTAGAATAGAAAGGCCTAATTTATATAATTACACTTTTGTTCAATTTGGATTATAATAATTACGATGGAATTAATAAATGACCATCGCAGGGCTCGATGTGTCTGGCGGATTGATCAGATCGGACCAATCTAGGAGAATAGGGAAGCTCAAGAAGTGAGGTGGTATATGTTCATTGTGAGATAGGGGAAGCTCAGGAAGTGAGGTGGTATATGTCCATTGTATATTGTCCATTACGCAAACCATAATTACCATGACGACCCGTCATGGCATAGTGTTGCCATGACAGTTACGTTCAACTTAAGCTGCGATCGCTTTGTGAAACGGTACCCAGATGCGTAAGTTAGAAGCAAATAGTATTTTACTAGCTGAAATATTATCCAACTTTTCTATTTTATATATTTCTTTGTTTGTTGGATTGTGGGTAAATCGCTGTACTCTTTTGACGGCGCACCAGCATTTATGGAGAAAGAAACAAAAGTCAATGCCATTGGCAACATAGATGACAAATACAGGACAACTACAGGAGGTAATAGTAATACAAAGATGTCGGCTTAGAAGTGCCCCTTAGCTCTGAAAGCACCAGGGCAACAGGAAGCTCCCTTCCAACGCTGTGTCAAATTCCACCACTTATTTAAGTTGATGATAGTGTGATCCATGTGATGGTGTAAATCTTTCTGAGAGAAGCATGGACACCTGCACAACGTCGCCATAAAGGTGTTGAGGAAAATTTTAAAAGGAAACAATGACGAAAAAATCGAGCAGAGATTACCCCATTTTAGATTGCTTGATTATTGTTTTACGCCACATTCAGCAGTATTTCAGCTACATATTTACAATTTATTATTGATTATCAACAATTGAAAACAACTCCAATCAGAAGCACCTTTGGCCGTTCACATAAACAGGAGTTTTGGTTTATGATACACACCGATCCGTTTCAGAAACTTGATGACAACATCGCCAGCAATGTTGTCAAACAAGTTTTCATAGAGGTGACTGTGTAGAACTGTCGCGGCAAAGCCCACACAGTCAACGAATATGTGATTAATGTCGTACACGCATTCACAGATTTCACATTTTGGTTATGATTTATCATTATCAAGAAGGCGTTTTTTGAGTTGATTTGAGATAAATATCAAGTGAGGTGGTAGGACAGTACTGATGTGAATTTTGTGACTATTTTGTGCTCCATTTATCGGCTTGTATACCCCGGACGTTTGGATTGAACTTTATTTGTCCATTGATACCGTTAAAACTGTAAAATACAGATTACTGAAGTGTATTTCAACGGATAGAACAACAACAACAACAACGACTGTAGAATGGATATGCCCGATCAACAGTCGACAGCCCGGGAGGGTCGTGCAGATCTAACTGGCCATTCTTCAGCGTCGCAGGACCTTTCTCAGGGTAATGTAAAAAAATATTTTACCGCCCCAGCTAAATCCAAACATAAACATTCTACACCTCCTTCAAACCCCTCAATTAAATGTGTCAATTCTACGCCGGATTTATCAACCTCGCCAATTGAGCCAACTGATACAAATCCCATCGGGTATCCCATTGATACATTAATTAACAATCGTCTACAATTTAGGCGAGATGTTTGTGTCACTCAAGCTGTTATGAAAGCCTTACAGCCCATGACCCTGTTGATTAGCAATTTTACGGTAGCCATTCAAAAGCTTGAGGCCCGTGATGCAGTTGTCCGGAAACACGAAGAGCAGCAGATCACTGATCTAACTGATAAAGTCAATACTATGGAGGAAGTATTGAACAAGTATGAACAAGATATTGAGTATTTAAAAGATGAGAACTTGAAGCTACATGACCGGGCAGAACAGTACAGCAGACGAGATAACGTAAGGATAACGGGTCTAAATGTATTGGTAGGGGAATCAACAGATAATGCGGTGACGAGATTAGCTAAGGATCTACAAGTGAATATAGGTATAGAACACATATCACGATCACACTTTATTGGCAAGGATAAGAAACAGATCATCGTAAAATTTACGTCTTACAGGAAACGTCACGAGCTAATAAGCGTTCGTCAGTCCTTGAAAAATCATTCTAAACTAGCCCACGTCTACATCAATGAAGATCTGACTAAAATACGGTATAATCTGTTCAAACTAGGTTTGAAGTTGAAAAAAGAAGGCAAATGTCACAGTGTCTGGTCACAGGATGGAAACCTATTTATTCGTAGAGTAGAAGGAGGAGACCGTAAACTAATTCAGGTGGAGAAAGACCTATATGTGCAGTAGTCCTATAGGTGTACTTACAGCCAATCTACAATTTGATACGTGGTTTTGTTTTACTGTAATCACTGAAAACATTTAGCCATTGTGAACAAAGCACTCACAGCGGTAATACAAAAAAGGTAATACACTTGCGTGTGAGCCGACTGGAGGCTATCCGAATCTAAAATGAGCACCTTTATATAACCAGTGATGTGCCGGTGCAATGTCATCGGACTATACTAAAAGTGATGAAATGTTATTTACTTGTTCCACAAGAGTCTTGTTACTGTAAATTCTAAATGTCAATTTGGTTAAGTCCCCACGAAGAGCGTGTGCTTGAAGTAGCTTCATGTTGCCCTGTTGCTTTCATGAGCTAAGGGGGAACAGGAAGCAGATATGTGTGTGAAGTATTTGTATTGTCCTTTGAAGGTCCTGCATTTGTCCTGTGATCTTTATGTTTGGTGCCTGTAGTGGCTGGAGAAGTTTTCTACAACTAGGCTGGCAAGCCGTCATGTGAGTGAATAACATTGATTACGGCGTTAAACCCCAATCAAATAAACCAACAATCCACTCGGGACTATGTCTTTCCGCATTCGATTCCTTGGTGTAACGGAACCCGAACAGCATGTGTGTCACTTTTATTTAATATTGATAAAATATAAATGTTATCTTTGTCGAATTTTCAGTTAGGCCCGTCCTTATGAAGAATTTTATATATGACTATCCTCGAAATATACTTTATAAACTGTGGACAGGACGTTGTATGCATCCGATTTTCTTCATACAGTGCAACCCAGCCAATAAGGCAGTTGTGGCCCCTAGTTATGTTGTTTGTAGCAATAGTGTATTTATATTCCTTATGATAAGATGGCGTTAATAGCGTACATGGTTACTGCTAGAAACTTTCTACACATAAGTGAAACACCCTTAAGTTGACAAACGTAAATATACCAACCAATTTACCAACCATTGAACTTTGCGATTCAAATTTTAGTATGTCATGTAGTTTTATGTATATTACCAGAAGTAGATGGTTGGAAGGGGCTTCTTGTGGCCCTGGGGCTCGTTGAGCTAAAGGGGGCATCATGAAGCGGACCTGACCCATGACGTCTAAACTTGTCTTACTTAAATTATATCGCGCCTCGAGATGCCATATACTATTGAAGTAATGTACCACAAGCGGAGTATTGTAAGTGGATTCGTCTTGCCCTGGAGGTTATTTAGCGAAGGGGCAGCCTGAAGCCGACCAGCTTTGTGACCGCTAAAATTGCATGGCTCAAATTATATTGTAATTGCAAGTCTTTTATTATCAGTTTTATTTAAGTATTTTACGATTGGAGACGCTGGCTGTTTCCTTCTCCCATCGGTTGGTATGCCGATATACGATTGAAATGGCCTTGCGGCATTAACTCCAAACTACACAAGCGAACAAATCTTGAGATGAGTGAAACAGCCTTGAGTATGGTGTTACGCCGAGTCAATTTTATAATAAATAAATTCCATACCCACTGCTTGCATGTAAGTAATGACTGCACGAATCGAATCAAAATTATATACACATACATGTTAATAATGTATATGTGTGTATGTATGTGTGCGTGCGTTTGCAGGTAAATGTGTGCGTGCATGTATATATGTATGTATATATATATATATATATATATATATATATGTACGTACTATGCACGCACTTAAGTCAATCTTTAATAGTCCTTACTAAAGTACTTCGAAAACATACCACCTCATTTGATCTGTTTTTCTCGCTTACCTCATGTCAGTTTCAGTCCACATTACACAAATAGTGTTTTTATTGTTTTTTACTTTATGTTTAATGGAATTTAAAAGCATTGAAATTGTTACCCTAATTAATTTGTTTACTACCAAAGGTCTGACCACCCTGTCTCTGCTTACAGCCAACTGGCTATCAATACGTTTCATTGTGTATGACAATGGATAATGATCTAGCAAATTACCGTGCAGCAATTGGCCTGTTTGGGGGACTCAAATATCGATCTCTGTCAATGAATACTATACATGTGCGAATCGCTACTGAAGATCTTTATATTGGTATCTTCGTATTACTTTCAAAGCTATGTTACCGGCTTACTCATTTAGTACATTGTGTACAGCTTTGTATACTATTTTCAATTTGTGTACAGTCACTAATTTTATTATCAGGTGATGTGGAAAAGAACCCTGGTCCTTCTGAAAAAAACTTATTAACTATTGTGCATCTTAACGTATGTGGCTTGAGATCCAAATTAGATCAAATATATGCTTATCTCAGCGATTTCGACATTATAGCCTTGACTGAGACACACCTCACTTCACACGTTGAAGACTGTGATATTAGATTACCAGGTTTTCACGATCCTGTCCGTTGTGACCGAGATCAAGCTTGGGGAGGAGTTTGTGTATACGTATCAAATCATTTATCATTCTCACACCACCCGGAGCTTGAACAACATGATCTTGAGCTTGTTTGGGTAGAGATCCATAAGAAAAACCCCATCCTCTTGTCAGTTCTATATCGGCCTCCTAACTCCGACACCGGGTTGTGGGAAACGATTCAAGACAACATTGACACAGCGTTAGATTCCTTTCCTCAACATAATTACATCATTACTGGAGATTACAATGAAGACTTACTCAACCCACGCTTGCATCACCTTAAATATATAATTGAAAGGTGCGGCATGACACAGCTCATATCAGAGCCTACTCGTCCTGCATCAGGAACATTATTAAATCCAATTATATGAAGCCACCGTATGTTAGTGGACGAATTTGGATCCTTCAGTAATTTTTGTAGTGACCATTGCCCTGTTTTTATTAAAATTAAGTCGCACCTTCCGAAAGCTTGCAAATATAATAGGCTCCTTTGGTATTACAATAGGGCGGATTGGGATTCCCTTAGGTCCACTATTCTGCCAACTAACTGGGAAAATCTATTTAATGACAGTAATATACACGAACTATGTGAAAAGTTAAGCAATATTCTTATTAAAGTTTGTAAAAGACATATCCCAAATCGATATGTTCTCGTGAATGCCAACGAGGACTGCGACACAGACATCTAGACGTATCTGTCGATAACTAGTCTAATGGTGTAAACAGATGTTATAGTTATTAACTATAACAAGACTATTAACAAGACAAGTCCGTTTATACACGGTTCATAACAATTTCAATTAACATTGTCTTATAATCTGAAATACAAAGAAGACCTACATTATATAAATAAGCCCAGATATATATTTAGTGCTGTGCTTATGTTTGTTTTTTGTTTTGCTGTACATACAATTCCCAAATGGAACATGCTGCATGCAGACCAATCGAATTAATGGATCTTAATTACTGGTTAAGTAAACACTTGTTTAACTAAGCCAATGTCACAAACACTCACCACTGGATAGTTGAGAGGGTGAACAGTCTCCAAATAATCCACTTCAGCGGAAGACTGAGCCGCCATAGCAAACCGTTCTCACCAAGTCCAGGATAACTCTGACCCTGTCCAGCTACTTCACCAAACTACACTGTTTTCAATTTGGAAAAGAACAAACAATCGCATTACGTCGTCATGACGTCCGTAGATACAACTTGCCAATTGTGACGTTGTAAGCAAAATTGTATTTGGGTAAACGTTGTTGGTCTCGTCGTAATAGAGTGTAGTTATTTACCCTTACCGCTAGTTATTTCCTGACTATTAAACGACCCAAATTACAAGAACTGGGCCACATCTTAAAAAATGCTCCGCGATTTCCGCTGCAGTGGACAAAATTACATCATTGGAGCTGGGAACAGAATACGGGACAGCGATTGCTCAAAGCGCTCCTAGCTAAAAACGATTGTTGCACAACGTCACGTCATAATATACTTTATCTGCATTCGTGAACGTTAACTCAGCCATGAGCCTAGTTGCTGGAGAGAGTATTATAAGCAAACACCAATTACGTTGTAAACGGTCCTCTGGCGTCAAATTGGTCGAGATTCATAGACTTTTTAGTAACGTCACAATGCAAAAATGTATTTTGGCGTCCTTTAAAAGCTCCGCTTTCACGAACGTTATGACGTCAGAGGAACACTTTGCAAGGATTAAATAACCTCCACTGCCAAATTTCCGAGACTCCCATTATAAAGGCTTGTATCTAATCAGGTTCAGAAAAGGTGGGACAACTTTATAAACTGACTTAGAAATGAGTCCTTCACAAGGACTGACAAGTCGGTTTTGTTTTACCAGCGTCACGTTGCCATTTTGTGTGATTATGATTTTGTAAATGTGGCGCGAGTGCAGCGTGAGCTGGCTGTATTGAGCATATTGAAACGCCCATTACGTGACAAATTGAACATTTTGGTTGACGTGACCAAAAATAAAACTTTCCAGTCAGGGATAAATTGATACTCTGTACCGTTTGTTGGAATACAGGTTAATGTCTGCTGTCAGATTCAGACGGGATAATTTCGGCTATTATATGTTACCAAAACTCGCACAACATCAGTGACGTCCGATGGTTTTATTCTCTTTACATTTGAATTTGTGAATGTTAGAAGTGGCTGTATTTGTTCTATTAAAATTGAAATTTAATTTCTTGACTTGTATAATGCGAACTGTAAATGAACTGTCAACACATAAGGTTTATACTTGGACATTGCTGCTCTGTGATTTGATAATTTTGGTATCGAAACAGCTTATTAGCAATCATCCGTATGGTGTACCGGTGCAGGAAAACAACTACCAGGATCACGGTGGTTCGGTTACGGGCTGAGAAGCACGAGGCTAATGGGAAGTCATGATGGCCCAGTAAAGCGGGGTCGGGTTAGATTTTTTTGGATTGGGTAGGATGGGGTCGAGAGTGGTGGGTCACTATTCTAGCAGGATTTAGAGTGATAGTGACTTTAACTGTAATCCACTAGGTTGGTGAAGATTGTGTTAATATGTTTGCCTTGTATCAACAGAATGGCAATATGACAGAGACTAACCGATATCACACCAGAACATCGTTTTAGGCCTAAACCACTTTTTGTCTTAACTTACTCTTCGACGATAGTAACTATACACAAACAATCTACAAACTTTTTGAACTGTAATTTTGAAATGATGACAAGTACTCTAGGAAAAACGAATTCATAACTAAATTAGTGAACGGCTAAGTCTAACGTTTGGTTGACACTGTCGGTTCTGTGTCCTTGTACGAACCAGGTCCTAAGCAGATCCTACTCTTCTATCCTTGGTCCCCACTCTCCCCTCACCCCCTAACTATACCACTGTATTAAAGCAATGCAACAGATACGGATGTGACATTAGATACAACAACTCTAAATTTCTGGGCAATTCAAAAGCTGTCTGCTTCGCTAATGGAATAACCTCTTCGGAGCAGAAATAAAGTCAATAGGATATAGTGAACAAGCAGCAGACCTCTGAACAAAATTGAATCAAAATAAGTGGACTAGCAATTAATTATTCTTTTTAACCGCAGCCAAATGTATGATTCCATTGAGTCTCTGTTGGATATGGTGTTTTATTAATCAGCGGCATCTATCCAGGACTCCGTGTTCAGAGGCTTTTGAAAACTACTAGTGTCGAAAAGCCAAGTCTAATGAAGCATAGTATTTCAGCTTACGCTTGCTGTGATGAAAAGATGCTTTCTCGTGTATCTTTGAAAGAAAGGCTCCGGGGTTACTCCGGTACCTTCCACGCCAGACAAAATGCGTTGTGAGACATGGGGATTGAGTTGCCATATGTAAAGATGAACCACTAACGCTATAAGGGGATGTCTGAAATGAAAATAAATAAACCATCTAGACATGCTGAGTTGCACTATTCTCGAAAACACGCGGATAGCTATAACAAGCCATTCTATCAATTCTATCTTCAATATACATATGTTGAATTATTTTACACATATGGGAAATTTATCTCCATGTGTAAAATAAATGAATTTATTGAACGTATGTGAAAATTAATTGCACAAGTCACCTATATGAAAAAACATTTTCACATGTGGAAAGATTTTCAGAAAGAATTTCACATAAATGAATTTGACATACTTGAATGTCACTTCTGTTAAAAACAATTCAACATAAGTAAAAAAAAAATAGTTTTACATATGTGGAAATCTTTTTCACTTATATAAAATAAAAAAAGTTGTAGAATTCTTTTCTGGCAAAGAATAATTCAGGGAAACTACATTTCTCCCATACATTTGCAACGGATGCTGTAGTAAACATTACTATGTCTGATTCATGTGAAAATTAAACTGATGCAGACAACGAAAAAAAATACTGAATAAGAATAAAGCCGTCGCTTGATATAATATTCAGTCTTTATTAGTCCCCGCATTTGGCATTTTTCATAATAAAATGCAAGTTTTCTGTTTCAGCCATTGTTAGACAGTTAATATATGCGACTGTTAGTCACTATTCGGCTTTTGGCAGTCTTCGCTTTGCTTTGTTGTTGTTGTAATCTTGCTGCAGAGGGCCAGTTCCTGATCAACTTGTCTCGACTTGGGAGTGTGCCCTGCTGAGGCTAATCTCGCACAGCATATGCTTTCGCTTAACCTGGCAGTGGAATATACATCTTGCACATCTACACAAGACGATAGGAGCACAAACGAAGTTTGGAAATAATCTCTTGCTCTTGGTGAGAAATTGTTCCTCGGTATTGCTATAAGTGGAACTCTTTTGTAAATATGTAAAAAAAAAATATAATTTTTACATACGTGAAATTCTTTTTCACATATGGGAATTCATATTTGTCATATTTTCAATACATTCCAGTTAGGTTCTTTAGTGGGTTACCATGTTTTGCCCCTTTATTGGAATAATAGTTACCCCTTATTTCAGAAAAATAGTCTACCGGTACATAGAAAAAAAGAGTCTATGTTAAACTCCTCAATGGTAGCCATAATAAATCTATATAGAGTCAAGGGAAATGGAATCTACAGGTACATTTTAATACAGAGATTTCTAAAATTTAGAGAGATATATATATTTATCAGCGACTGGCAGACAGCTGTACACAGCTCTAGTACCTCCTCGTGAAGAAGGAATCAAAGTATACTTCTAAACATCGACAATAGATGAGACCGACACAGGCGCATTTCACTAATATATAGTATATTGATTAGTTGAATGCATACCGTATTACAGTAGGTGTAAGCTAACTGTCAATAGATATGACATTGCGTTTATAGTCCACCAAAGACATCCTTGGACACCTCGCTTTTCACCTGGATACATATTATCTTCACTGGCGAACTGTAATATGACAAACGGATAGGGTACACGTTACGTACCGGTAGCTGTCGAAAATTTAATCAAATTTGATCAAATTTGTTACTTCATTGCGGACCATGTGGCTTAACGACTCTGAGATCAGACATAGCTAAATTTTGATATTTATTCGAGACTTGAAGCTCACCAAGGTTTGCATTTGTTATGCAGTCGTATAGCAGATATCGTTACTGGACAACATGATTCAAGGCCAGTAAGCAGGATGGAAAACTTCACAGCTTTTCAAGGACAAGGGCTGACCACTGCGTCAACTGGAAAAGCCTGGGACGATGCTACCTGGATTTTGACAAGCTCGTTTATCATCTTTACAATGCAGTCAGGTAAATTTACTCTCAGAGTGTAATTTAAATAGTTTGTTGGGCCTCGAGAGAGACATATATTTGGCAGCTTATGATATATGTCATCTACCTATAAACGAAATACCCTTGTATAATGTATTTCATAGACACCGGAAGCTGGGGGTAGGGGTAGCACGTGCCCCTTGACAGAAATATGTGTGTGCATGCGGCGGGGAGCGAGGGTTCGTTGGGGGGGGGGGGCGGGGGGGGGCGGGGGGGGGGGGG
>JARFOD010102980.1:0-16296 GCA_031763545.1 Mopalia muscosa
TTGGTGTCACCTGAATGCTGACTAAAAGGATTGGTGTCACCTGAATGCTGACTAAAAGGATTGGTGTCACCTGAATGTTGACTTAAAGGATTGGTGTCGCCTGAATGTTGACTAAAATGATTGGTGTCGCCTGAATGCTGACTAAAAGGATTGGTGTCACCTAAATGCTGACTAAGAGGATTGGTATCATCTGAATGTTGACTTAAAGGATTGGTGTCACCTAAATGCTGACTAAAATGACTGGTGTCACCTGAAATCTGACTCAAGGGATTGATGTCACCTGAACGCTGACTAAAGGATTACTGTCACCTGAAAACTGACTAAAAGGATTGTTGTCACCTGAATGCTGACCAAGAAGATTAGTGTCACTTGATTGCTGACTAAAGGGATTGGGGTAACCTGAATTCTGACTAAAGGGATTAGGTATCACCTGAAAGCTGACTAAAGGGATTGATGTCACCTGAACGCTGACCAAATGATTGGTGTCACTTGAACGCTGACTAAAGGGATTCAGGTCATCTGAACGCTGACTAAAGGACTGGTGTCACCTGAACGCTGACTAAATGATTGGTGTCATTTGAACGCTGACAAAAGGGATTGGTGTCTTTGAACGCTGACTTAAGGATTGGTGTCACCTGAACGCTGACTAAAGGGATTGGTGTCACGTGAAAACTTACTAAAAGGATTGTTTTCACCTGAACGCTGACTAAAGGGATTGGTGTCATCTGAATGCTGACTAAATCATTGGTGTCCCCTATAGCTGACTAAAAATATTGGGGTCACCTGAAAGCTGACTTAAACGATTGGTTTCACCTGAAATCTAACTAAAAGGATTGGTGTCTCCTGAAAAATGATTAATAGAATTGGTGTCACCTGAACGCTAACTAAAGGATTGGTGTCACCTGAAAGCTGACTAAAAGGATTGGTGTCACCTGGAAGCTGACCAAAAGGATTGGTGTCATCTGAACGCTTACTAAGGGATTGGATTCACTTGAAAGCTGACTAAAATGATTGAAATCACCTGAATTCTTCTTAAAGAAAGTAATATCCTATGTTACACTGTAAATGAGGCGGGAGAATCCAATACACGCATTCATGATTATATTTCTTCTCAGACTTGTAATAGAGACAATTAAAATATATAATTCCATGGATTTTCACAAAAGTTGTCCCACATTAAATCACGTTTTCTACGAATTTTAGTAAATACATTACTAATTTAATAACGAAGAGTGTGGAATTATTATGATCAATTGTGATTGCTTGCTCCGTGAGCATGTTCAATTTGCCAATATTTTTACTTTAGGCCTATATTTAAGTCTCGTCATTGCGAACACACACATCATGTACTTCGATACTTAACACAGCACGCAACCATTTGTCAATATTCAATGTGTGATCATTTCGTGTATTTTAGATTAGATATTTAGTGTTCATATTTGAAGATAAGTTTATCAATTTGCTGAAGTTATTAGGAGATCAAACGTTGATTATTAATAAAAATAAACATTAAATAAAGTGACCCGGAGAAGGACATTTGCTGAGAACTCCCCGCTTTGTTCGCAACATTCAACATTTACTGTTTGTTCTTGATCACGCACGATTAATTATCTTGACAACAATACATCAGCTAACCTAGCAACATCTCTTTAACTTCAGTCATATCCTGATTAACACATAATTTCGCTATAAGGTTTCTGTTAATCACAAAGATTTTATTACAGCTTAAGCTTATACAAGTTTGTGTTTTATATCTTAACAAAACATTACACAATACCAAATTCAAAACTCCGTATAATGATAACGAAGACATGTTAACATTCTAATTATTTCAGTTTTATTAAAACGTCTATAGTAGGGAAGGCTGATGCCACTTTTTATATGTAGAGAAGCACAACAAAGCCTACTTATTTCAAAAGACATCATAGACAGGCCTACAATGACTTTTTATAAAACTAACGTGATAGCCTAGGACACAAGGAAATTAAACCAATCATGAATACGGAGATGGGACTTTTGAAAAAAAAAACCAGGATATCATAATATACAAGAAGGGTATAACAGTCATAGATACAAATATGCGACTTTTCACCAAACTGAAAGGAGAGCAATAATAAACAAGCACAAACAAAATGGTTTTCATGTTGGTTTTATGATTATTTAACTAACAACATGTGTTGTGACTATACTGGGAAAAAAGTTGGTTAAGACATCAAACATCTATTTAAATCAAGGAGAGGTCGTAGCTGACTTTTTTGTACTGACTTGTTTCAGATAACCACTGTTTCTCTCAGTAAAGGTCTCACCAACGATTGCTTTTGTCAATAAATTGTGTAAACAATTTTGATCAGATAAGTACAAGTTTAAAATATGGCAAATATTATTTTTCGATTCACATTGGTGGACATGTCCAAAACATTCACTGTTTCTATCTGTGCCATTAATCCATTCTCCTTGTCAATCATGGTTCAAGGCTAGATGAGTATGTTCGGGTATTCCAGGCAGTGGCCACCAAACTGATGTTATCTAACGGAGTTCAGGTTTTTTCTTAGGGAAGTATTAATATTTCCTGGTCGAAACAGTAAAATAATATGGTGATGTACTTTGTTTCTTGATTTTTAATATGGTGGAATGTACAATATCTTCTCCTCGTTTCCCAATTACCTAGGTCAACATTGACTGTTTTGTTTGGTGGTTCTAAGCACGTCTTGATTTTGTTATTATACGGTTAAGGACAAAAATAGAAACGCTTTTTGAAAAACAGACTGAAACAACAGTCTGGGTTATTACTTGCTTAAAGTGATGCTACTTTCTGCAGTAAAATGCATCAAGGTTAAACAGGCATCATTTCTTGTGTTGAATTATGCTTTTTAGTTTCTAATCGAGCTATATCAATATTAAAATTGGATCTTGAACATTGGGTAGTGCATAAACTACAGCCAAATTCATCCACGCGGCCATGCTTTAGTACTTTTATCACTAAACCGAAGAGCTCCACAAAAATTGACGAATCAAATATCTTTCTAACACACACGTGTTGGTCGCGTGACGTCATGAATAGGGTTGACCTCGCACAAAATGTTAGCTACCAGTGGTCGTAGGTAGTTATATATCTGTAACCCTCAGCTTATTTATAAAATGAAGAAACTATGTCGATGACATATTTAAGAATATTTTATGGTAACCTTTCAAGGGATATAGTGGTAATTGCAGCCGGGAGTATCCCTTTAATAACACAGCTGGGATCTCCAAACTTGGTGGGCATGGAGTACGACAAAAGCCCTTCAACAAAAGTCCTATGTAGTGACGCATTTAATTCATTTATCCATCGCGTGGGGGTGCTGTTTGAATAAACAAACACGATGAAAATTTGGGTGTTCATTCCCAAAATGGTAATTTTCTGCATCCACTATATGTTTTTAACTTTGGGGCCTGCAACTCACTGGAAATTTGTTTTCTGTAATATAGTTAAGAAATTCCTTGTTTGCTTTTTTAAATATAAACTCCCATTTTCATTGCCAACATCTTACCCAACATAAATTCCGCATGTTCCAACTACACAAACTAGACGATCTGGCCTATTCTGCCCTCCGTATAGAGCCCAGGAATATACGTCAACATTTTACGGACTCATTATTTCATCAACGGTTTAGAAATCAGCAAAATCGATATTATTTAGCCCACCACCGCCTTTTAAAAAACGAATTAATTAACGTGTACTGTTGGGTTTAATTGTTATGATTTGCTGTGTTTTATAAATAGTTTTTGGTATTAATATTATATTTCTATTCCAGTATAAATGTGTACATCACTCCAAACACGTTTTAAAAACATATTTCATTCTGTACATCAAATATTTTAAAGACTTGTTAAATCATGGGCAATAATTTGTGTTGGTTTTTTGTGCCGTGTTACAGGAGTTTGACATTTCAGGTCAAGTATCAAATGGACGGATTGTTATTCGGCTTTATATCTTGAATCAATAAAAAATACCCTTAGTGTTGCATCTTTGATATCACTTTTCGACCTTTCAGTTTCAGTGTATTTTTCTATGCAGTAAATGGCACATGTCCGCTTGCTACATGTAGTTAGGAAAATATCGGCTATTACCTTAAAATTATTTTAAACGCGAGAGACTTTTAATCTTGTGTGAGCATCCCTTTGTAAAGAGTGGTAACACACAGTAAATCAGTATCGCATGGCAGTATTTGTTAGTAAGTACATGTAGGAATGGGACAGAGTTTTTACCGCAGACCAATAAGCGATATAAACGAACGAAGAAAACAACAATATCAATGTATGAGTCTTAAAAAATAGACAGTCGTTGCCTCTATCCATTGCACACTGGCATGTAGATGAAATAACCAGAAGTAAGGCGTAAAACCTCAAATCAAAAATATCAACAAGAAAGATATACAAGTTTTCTGGGTCAGGGGCCGAATTCATGAAAGGCTTCTAATTTAGTTACTTGCTAGTCCCTATCTACATTCTAATCCTTTACCTTTCTGCTAGTTGGCTGTGAATCGGAATCCATGAAGCCGTGCTAGTGTACTTTCTTAGTAGAAGACTGCTTTGTGTTTTAGCAAAGACATAACTGATTACGTAACCCTGTCCAGTGAAGTTCAAAGCCAGGGAGACGTTTTTGTCAGGTCAGTCTAGTACGCTACCTATTGGTACAGTTGTCCACACATCTAGTCGTTACAGTATCGTGCACGGAGTGTCCTCGCCACTCATCTAGGTAAGCCTATACATTCAACATTTTACAGTTGAAATCGTGGAGAAATGTCCGGTAAAAAATCAAGAAAACCAATTTTTCGCAAAGTGAAACTGCCTTCGTTGCGGAAAAGTATGAGAAATATAAAGAAATAATGGATGCGGCACATAATGACAGCGATACAAATAATCTCTAGAGGATCTCTTCTATCTCTAATAACTCCTTCCCGTCGCAATGCGCGGTGTAATTCGACAAACTCCAATATCTGTCTTGCCATTTGAAATATGTGAGCTGAAAAGACAATGTGATTTAGTAACTTACTAGGAACTTAGAAGAACCATCGATCAGTTCTAAATTTAGCAAGAAACTTAGAACGTTGCTAGTATTAGAAAGGTTTCATGAATACCATTTAGCAACAAACCTTTGTTAGCGGCCAACTTAGCAAGTAAGTAGCTTTAGCAAGCTTTCATGAAATCGGCCCCTGGAAAACCGACAAATTTACATGTTAGTGTAGACTCCCCGCATATACTAAATGATATTTCACAAATAAGAAAACCAATTACAAACTGTCACAAGACTAAAAAATGACTTGTTTCGCTCGAAACCAACAAATCCACTATGCATATGCTGGTTAAACCAGTTCGGTTATAAATGACCACGCAACACTAATGTATATACCAGTTTATTACCTCGCTCCAGCTTTTAGATATCTCTATCGAATAATGGTACCAGCAATCAAAAACAAAAACAAACAAGCCATTCTATAACATAATCATATCATATATGTACATTTATTATCAAAATTACCACAGAGTTATATAACACAATTTATGACTTATGCACCAACTATAATACATCAAATATATACGCGCTATTGTCAAAACACACTGTTATTTTTTACATACAATACAGGTTATGAGTTAGAGAAATTAAGGCGAAATCGTATAGTAGGATATTAGTATGTCTACTTGTGGTGTGGTTCTTAATTGTGGAAATAGGAAAGCAATTTAAGAAATCAGAGTGTACACTTTAACGATTGCCAACGGTTTGGGTTTACACAATTTGCTATGCTATAAGCATATGTTTCCGTACATGGGAGAATAAAGCAACAACTTCAATAATATACACAGACACTTGCCGATTCCATGCTTCTGTTTATTTGTAACCAGTTATCACAATTTGATTTCTTTAAAAGAACTTGATACATTGCATTACCTTGATACATGTGTATCTGTCTTCGGAAGCTCAATACTACTATCATGTGGACAATGCTATTTTTGCACTGATGTAATAGATTCTTTAAATTCTGCATGAATAAAATTGAATGCTCATAACACGGTAAGACTTTACATTGATTCTACATTTTTCATACAAATGTTGAATTCTTTCGCCATTTTCTTTTTGTGTTAAGTTGTTTTGTTTTTTTTTTACACAATAACAATGATGATATTTGCAACAAGAAAAAAAAGTTTATGCTCATTTGTCATGGAGCAGAAGTCTTCAATTTCATTCATGAATTGGTATTCTAAAGTTATTGCGGTCTATTAATAATAAGACACCTGTAAACCTAAACTGTTAATTTTCGTAACTTGCAAACTGGAAATATAATGATTATACTTAAGCAATCGATACTCAAATTGATTATTATATAAATGCATTTAACATCAGGGGAATTTGTTTCTGAGCTGTGAACAAAAGTCATGTACAAACATAAGAAATAATTTTAAATATGAAAACCAGTTTGGTACATTTTTTAAAAGAATTGAACATGTTTAGATTAAAGATAAAGGAGTAATGAACAGGTTCGCCTTAAGGGTCAAGATGTATCTAAAATACCTGATTAGTATACAATTCATATCAATGACAAACATAACAATTTTCCTATAAACAAGAAGAAGGAGTAAATGGAAGAAATAGGTTTTAAGTAAAAATATAATTTCTTAATTGAATAGAAGAATGACTTTGATAATCCTGATGATTGCATTCCCTCACCTAGTCCACTTCATATACATATTGGGATTTTAAAAATCATATTTTACTGTTTATTAGGCCCATTCGGTTTAAAGAAAATTGGGATCAAATAAATATCAAACCTAAACGTTGCAAAACTTATTGCATAAATTTTATATGAAGTATTTCTTTCAAATTAATGAGTGCATCCTTAAAATGTTATTTTACGGTATGTGCCAATTGTGTGCAGTGTATACGTCGCTTAACAAATTTCATTTGATTTGTTTAAAAATTGCATAGTTATACACGATTCTTCGAGAGCTGTAAAGTGATACCTGTTAATCGCGAAGGCGGAAAATGTAGAATAAAAGGTGGACAGTATGGATGTGCTGACGTGAAATATCATAAAAACAATACCATTTGGAAAGTAATTTTCATAGAATTGAAAGACGTTGTCTAAAATGCTTTGTATGTCAAATTTAGAGCGATAAGAATTTTAACATTTTAGTGAGAGTCAAAGCAACTTTATAGGCTGTAATTTTTAATTAAAATGTCCCAAACGGTGGAAAAAAATCTTTGGTTCTTAACACATTTTGGGATAAAACGTTCTCAGTCACCACCGAAGTATTAAAGTTTAAAAAGAAAGTTTTGCTACCTTTTAATTAATAAATTATATGCCCAACTTTTAGCTAAAAAAATAGTAACAAACAACAAGCGTTATTGACAGTAAAAGAATCCATTTCATAACCATATAACGTTAAATATCAGCCCACATTAAACTTCATTTCTTGACCCAAGCCCCCTCGCATTCCCCCTCAGGTATGAATGAAGCATGTATTTAACAGATTGATAAGTGAACGAACATATTTATCATAAACAGAAACAGTTGATAACATTGTATGACCTCATTTGCACAGAGTAAATTGATGTTCAATCTACTCTTCTCTTTTACTTACGCACACGCAAACGGATTATTTATATACACATTCTGGAAGCATTGTTTTTAAAAAAAAGTCGTTGTGAGAAGCTAACCAGTTTCAATATGTATAAAGGTTCGTGTGAAGGTCTGCCGTTGACCAAATATGCTGAGCTGGCAGACTTCTGAGTGAATAGTCAAAGCTATAGGTGCCACTCTCATCAGAGTCACTGTGGCTATCATTCTCACTCATCTCCACACCAGAACTGACGGTGGCTGTGGACGAGTCTAACACAGTATTACTGTACCTCGAGGTGGCGAACCCACCGCACAGGAACTCAATCCAGTACGGGGAAGCGCGAGGCACATACAGGCCCGTCTTACTCTTATCTCGATAGCGACGAACCAACAAAGCTACCGAGAGCAACAAAGTCACCAACACAAGAGCCCCAGCTCCATATGAGCCGATAATTAGGGCAAGAGTTTTTGTCTTTTGTCCTGATGACACAGTCTTAAGTTCTTCTTCGAACTCAATAGTCAACTCTTTACATTGACCATGTTTCTTCGTCTCTGTCTTATACAAATAAGCCACAACACAAAAAGTATATTTCTCCATCGGTAGGAGTGATGGGATGTCATATGTTCTCACATTTCCTGCAAGGGACGGACCTTCCAAGAGAGTTCCGTTGTCTGCTGCACCATAATACACCCTGAATCCAGAAACCTTTTCGTCATGCGACACATTCCACTTTATCTTAACCGCATTGCTAGCATACGGTAAAATACTGATATATATAGCAAAATCTGGAATATTATAGTTCTCAATTTGTGTACTATTTTTTGAAGCAAACAGGTCATCAAAAATTCTGCCTTGTGCGGAGGTATTTGACAAACGGGAAATATTGGACGGTTCTATCATGTGTGGACTGGTGGTTTGCGTTGTGTTCTGTGTAGAAGTGTGGTTGTTGTCAGATAAAGTAGCAGTAGACACAACATAATTCTCAGCGAGTTTATCTGTTGTTGTTGCATCGATCCGCTGGCTGTTTTCGGGCACTTTGCTGTCCAGCTGTTGACTGATATTTACATTTGTCGTCCCTGATGCACGGTTGTTTTCTAACTGATCCTTTATGTCTATTATAATGGATTCCAGAGGTGTCGGCTTTACAGACTGCTGCTCCGTTTCACTTCCTTGTTTATCAGCATTCGTTTCCGTCCCATCTTTAGTCTGATTTCTTGCTATAGCATGAGTCTGTGACCTCGGTCCGGATGTCATATTGAATGAACCGCTCGATTTCTCTACGGCCTTCTGTGTATTGACAAGACTCGTATTCTCGCCAAAGCTAGTGCTATTTACTGACAGAGTTGTCGGCACGGTGGTATGTAGTTTCTGACCAGGTTTACCTTGAATGTAGACATTCTCCTCCGAACTGTTGGTGGCATCAGGCAGGTTAAGCCGAGAATTCATTTTCCTGAAATTCTTGAGTAGCTCATATGGATTTTGAATGTGGCCTTCCTTGAGGTGATGGGGATGAAAATTTGGTTTTGATAGTTTAACACTTTTCAATGATCCATTTTGATACACTTCTGCTTTATCTGCCAATGCAGAATTTAGCCAGTTTTTGATGGCCGTCATGTTTCTCCAAATAGTTGGCGGTCTCCCAGTATATATATATTTGGATTCTGTATTTTCTTTTGTGTACGGGTTTCGTAAATCTATAGGTTTAACTTTAGGTTTGGAGTACGGGTTTTGTAATTTTTGTAGTAGTGATACAGGTTTGGTCTGGTGTGGTAGGTTTGGAACTGTTAAAGGCGTCATTCGTACGCTCACTTTTGTAAATGCAATGCCTGTAGATGTTACACGTACTGCCGAGGTCTTGTTTTGACTAACTGCTAATGTAGATGTACTTTCATATTTAGAAGTGGCCTTGCTTGACATAAACGACGATTCGTTACCTTTTTCAACTGTGCCTAGGCCCAAATGACGTGTCATGGATGTGCTGTTTTCTATGGGATTAAAGTCGCGTTGTGACGCAGAAATCACTTGTTCTGTTGGAGATGAATGCTTTATGTCTTTACTTAATTTATTGTACAGTCTCAAACCGTCTATGTGGCCCTTTTTCATTATATTTTCTGCATTTGCTGTGCTAGGAAATTTAAGGCTAGAGGTAGGGACAATGGTCAGAATTGATGGTGAATATGTATGCGATATTTTATGAAAAATCGGTTTGCTTTTATTGATTGGTGTGTTTGGTGAATGGTTAATATTGGATGACGTATTGCTAGATGTGAAAGTTGTGTTATCTTGTGTATATTGTTGGGATCTGTTGGGGGCTGCTGATATTTCTAATGTCAATATGTTACTGACTCTGTTTTGATTCGTGTAACTGTTTGAAACTGTAGAAGAAAAGTATTCCGTTGTCCCTGATCCTGAATTTTTGCTTTTGTCTCCTACAATACTACGGTTTTTGTTCTGGTGATAGTCATTGTTACTGTCCTGGTGATACTCGTTTGGAGCGTATACCGTTGTCGACGCTTCTACTTCACCACTCGCAAATGGGTTTAACAGAAGTCCATGGTACTCTTTTGGTCTAGTCATTTGTGGTATTGTTTCTGTGGTTTGTAAACTTATCAACGAGGATGCGTTAAGAGATTTGATAGTTTTGTTATCGCTGAGGTCAACATCTGTGTTGACTATGAAATGCTTATCAGCTGACGTTGTTGTGGAATCAGCAGTTGACTTCGATGTTGACATTAAGGCAAGTGAGACATTGTGACGCCTATAAGTTCCATTGAGAGAAAGTAAGTTTACATTTTGACTGGACTTTGTACTGGTAATTGTTTTGGTTGAGTATAGAGTACTGTTCTTGCTAACAGTAGGCCTAACAAATTCAGTAGGAATAATATTTGGAGATGTTGACGGACTTCCATCGGTGCTTACCATATATGACTTTCTGTCTGCTGATTTTTGTATGGCGTGTGTTGTAGAGCTGTTTTTATCTGTTTCCTTTTTAATTTGGGATAGTGTGTAAGGGGTCTTACTAGTCATATTTAAAACAGTTGGATGAACTGTCGTAGTTCTCTGGGCCATTTTTAGAGTTTGTTTGGTCGTCCATGAATTTGGTGTAAATGTCTCTGCACGTTTTCCGGGAACAGTTAAGTGATTTGGATTCAGAGTTGTGGACCTAAGAATATCACTTTTCATGATAGTACTTTCAACTGTTACATAACCACTTGGTCGTTTGTCTACAGTAGTAATATTGGGAACTGAGGAAACCAGCGTCATTTTAGCACTAGATCTCGGGTTTATCAAACGTGTTGCATAAATGTGTCTCATCGGTGTGGTCTGCCTAATAACAGTGGGTGTTGTCTGCATTTCTTGTTTCTTGGACGTATATGTCAGATTTAAGTATTTATCGTCTTTTGTTACATTGTTAGGTTTCTGTGATATATTTGTAACCGTGGGAATTATATTACGGCTCTCCATGGGTTTAACAAACATCTGTGTTGACTTCTCGAATTCCTTTATCTTAAATTTGTTGGAATTCCTAGTTTGGGTTATGTTCAGATAGGCAAGAGTTGTGGCTAAAACTGTAGTCGTTATATTTACAGCATAGCTTCTATTACTTGATGTGGTTTTCATGGTCCACATGCCGCGCACCCCAGGAGGTAGAAAAGGGTTTCGGATATGATTAGAATTTGAACTGTCAGATGTAGATTTTATTTGACCGGATGCAGCTGCTGACGTCAGATTCAACATTGAATCAGCTTTTGGTGGCACCATTTTAACCTGAAGAGGCAGCTTGATTAGGTGTTCTTTCGTTGTGAAGACTCCGTTGCCTGGCATTGTTGTGGGCTTTAGTTTTGTTGTGTGGCGTGTCACTGAAGGTTGCCCACTTGTGGAAGACGTCTGTTTAACAGAATGATGATGAAGTCTTGGAGGGACTGTGCCGAAAGGAATTCTGGTAGATTTTCGTCTTTGGTTTGCATTTCTTGTCGAATGTCTGCTGGTTTCCTCTCGAACACTCGATTTACCAGCAGTAGAAGGGCGCCTAGATACCCAAACCGGATTCGTATACATTCGCCTAGTAGAAGACAACCACCTGGCCAGGGTGCGTCTTCTACCATGTGATGTAACCATCTTGTTCAAAGGCTGTTTGAAGCGATGACGTCTTCTTTGTATCGCTGGGTGTTCTTGATCAGGGTCTTCTAATTTACTAGCCATAAGTTGTACAGTTCTCTGAATTATGTCATTGTAAAACAAATCTTGTTGAAACGCAGGGTCTTTCATATCAGGTAATAACAGCTGATGTCTTATCGGCTTAACGCTTTCTCCATTTTTGCCCGATAACTCATCAATGATTTCTTTTGTGGAACTGTTTTGCATTTTCGTGAATCCAGTAGATCTTGCCGCCTTTGTAGTGGACAAACGAGTCGACGGATGATCAGTAGATGTTAACATTCGGTCTCCCATACACATAGTCCTAGATGTCTTTGAAGAGCATATCATTTCATTATCTTTCACTTCTCTAAATAATTTCCCTGCATGTTGAGGCGGTCCAGTACATATCCAATTTAAATTGTTTCTGCTGAACATTGACGTTTTGCTAATAATCCAGTCTTTTAACCACATTATTCTACAGTCACATTGCAATGGATTTTGGTTGAGTACAATGTCACGTAGTTGTTCAAATTTCTCAAAAACACATGCTGACAAAGTCCTAATCATGTTGTTGCTGAGGACGAGTTGACGTAAAGACTTTTCAAGGCCTCCAAAAGTCTGCGGATCTGTGATGGACTGTAGTCTGTTACTTTGCAAATCCAGTCTGCTAAGCCGATGTAATTTAGAGAATATCAGAGGTGGCAGTGCAGTGATTTGGTTATCTCTAAGAACAAGAGTTTTTAGTTCTCCCAGCTCTCTAATAGCTAAAAATCCGGACGCAGTAAAACCAGACCTTTGCATGTTTAGAGTTTCTAAGCTTTTTGCGAGACCTTTGAAGCTCTGTCGGCTTAAGCCAATACCGGCGCTAGTCCTATCCAGATAGAGATGACGTAGTTTCTGGAAGCCACGAAAGGTGTTGGGTTCAATCAGTTTGACCACGTTGTCTGAGAGAAGAAGCACTTTTAGCTCCTGTTCAGTGCCTGCGAATGTCAGACGGTTGATCCGCTGGATTTTGTTGGATTGCAGTCCAATTAGCGTAATTCTGTTCAGTTTACGAAACAGATGCTGAGGTATGCTTTCTATCTGGTTGTAAGCCAGTTCCAGCTGGTTTAATTTTTGCAAACTCTTCAAGGCCTTCATATCTGTGCCTTTTAGGCGGTTGCGTTGCAATCCGAGAAACACTAAAGATTCTTGAGTACCATGGAAAGCCATTGGGTGAATGAATTGTATACCGTTTGAAGAAAGCTCCAAGTGAGATAAATGTGACATTCCAATAAACGCTTTTTCTTCGACAGTTTCTATGTGATTTCCTGTTAAAATCATCTTGTTGACATTTTTTAGTCCAAATAAGGACGAAGCAGGAATTGCCTGAAGGTCGTTTCCAAATAAATCTAACACTTTCAAAGTATTTTCTAGTCCACGAAAAGCACTGGGTTCCACTACTTCAATCCCACAAGTTTTCAGTCGAATTTCCTCCACAGTGGGAACAAGTGAAAACGTGTCGTTTGCCAGAATTGGAACCTTACAACCAATTACATGGAGGACACGCAAAACCTTAAGGTTCTTTAGCGCGTTCAGTGGTAATCCATCCATATCATACACCTGTATAACAAGTTCTTCTAAAACATTTTCCAATCCGTTAAATGCATCTTCGGCGATGTTAGTGATGATATTTTCAGACAAGTCCACTTTCTTCACTTTAATTCCTTTAAATGCATTAGACTCCAAATTTCGAATGTTGTTCTTATTCAGGGATACTTCTTGGAAATTTAAGTCTGACGGAATGACAGGAGGGATCCGAGTCAAAAACCTCTGACGACAATTCATCACCAAACCCATGTCCCCGGACTCACAGAGACACGGGTGAAGTGGACAACGAAAATACAACCCTCCTTCCGAACGCATCGCAAACAGACAAAACAAAACAAACGTCACCAACTTCGGTAGTCCCATGTTTAGCAATTAACAGTCTGAAAATATAAGAAAACGAACATCATTATAACGACAAACTGGTGAACATGTTTATTTCAGTCAACATAGAGAGTATATGAGAGTTCTAAACTGGTTGATCGATGAGAAATTAACTTAGGGACAGGATCAATTGAGCCATGTGTAGACAAACCCTCGCTGACGTGGTTGTTTAGTCAGTTCAGAGTCAATCAAGAGCCAGTTGTCATTATGACCTTACGTTGGAAAAAATGCAAGACAGGTCAATATACAGCTACGGCTGAACTTAACTTACACTAAGTATGTCGATCCGTAAGCCTTGTCATGTATAAGGCTTGGGCAATAAATACCTGATATAAATTGTTTTCTATCTTATCGTACATTACTTAGCTGTTACCTGGATAACTCAGAGCTTACACAGAAGATAGCGTTTTAGTGCTGTAATGCTTGTTTCATGTTCAGTGTATATATGCAAAGATGGAACTCAAGGCGATTGTTTTAACTTATTCAATTATTTCAAACGTAAAGCCTTATATATGGTGTAGCCGTAATTGTTTGGAAAATTGTAAAAAAAAAAAAAAAAATAGGATGTATATATCTGAGTGTGAGTGTGATGTAAGGATGAACCCATTTCTAATGACGGTTAGTCATTTGACGGAAGTCCAGGTATCCCTTGTGCAGTTGCCTGGCAGTGAGAAGAATAACTGTCGACATTCTAATCTCACAATTTTCTTTCGTCATTACAAGACCAATGTGTGAAAATAGCAAAGCGGAACCGAAACATAAAAGTTGTCAGATTGTTTTTTATTCACTAATAAACCACCGGTATGAGATCTTCCAACAGCCCAATGCAAATTCATTTACCGGAAACACAAAAGTAAATCATACTAAGATCCAAATATGTTAATCTAAATTTGTATTGCTGATATTTTCAATACATAAGTATTGTTCTGAAAGGAATATCAAAGCAAACGTAGGTATAAAATTTGGTACGAAGTAAAACCGCTATCAAACAAACCATTTTTGTTGATTGGTCAGTTCATTGATTGATTGGTTGATTGACTGACTGACTGACCAACCGACTGATCCACAGACATACCGCGCGGCAAAGCTACCATACATTTTTTTATCGTCGAGTTTGTTAGTGATAAAATCCTCTTTTGAAGCAGGTTTTTATATTTTATTCTAACCCTTCATCGCAGTTCCAACTCCCTCTCTTCACAGACTAGCACTCCATGAGCATACCATTAGCTTAAATCCATCTCGAAGACAAAAACAGCTTTTACTTTAAATTAATAAATTCATTATTCCGTAAACAACATTGTGGTGTTGTGATATTTTCAATTCACAAGAAGGTAAACACACGTTACGTCCCAGCGTACCAAATTTCTGATAATAAAAAAATCAAACATGGCCGCCTCCACTTCAAATTTTGTTTTTTTAATTTTATGAAAAAACCCAGCACAAATAGGAAATTAGTTGTCTCAAACATAGTTTAAAACATGTCTACTTCACAATTGCTATAATTTATGGCATCAAAATATCATAAAAATTGTTTTGAAAGACTTTCTGCCGCTTTTTTCTTGTTTTACATCTCAGCTGAGTCTGATGGCCTTGTGATGGCAGCACGAGATGCCAGGGGAGGCAACTTCTGATTGGTTGTTGACAGTTTACTTCATACAAGGGAGAAATTAGGAAGAGCCACTTTTTAGGCCGCGGAAGAGCTCTTATTCTGTGTCTTTGCCGGTTAGAATGGTCTTTAAACCCTCAACATCGGTCATAACATAGTCGGTCAAAACATAGTCAAAACCGCCGCAGGCGTGGCGGATTTGATGAGGTGTCAAAATGACGACAAAGGTCTTAAAAAACCTAACCAAGACCTCTGGCTCAGACTTAAACTCCTAATTTCGTCGACATTCCCCCTAATTAATCTGTACGCAGGCACTTACAAAACCTTCAAATAGTAAAAGGCAAAAACATTCCTTAGCTATAGTTAAGGACCAAATTGCTTTATTCTGTAACTGTAGCTTAGGGCCTTGGGGCCGTAGTTCAGGGCCTCTGTCAAGAATTTTTTCAGTCGAGTCCAAGTTTTATGATTTCTCCATATATGTACAATGTTTGAATTTCCGTCATTTATAAGGTCTCAGATCAAATTGCCTTTGTTTCAAATATAGACATAATGATTTACTCATAGCACTGGAGGCTCTTATATTGTCTAACAGAGCAAAATTCTTCACATTTTATGGTTGTGTTAGTGTAAAAATTACTATGGATATATTGCTGCCATATAAGTGAAATACCCAACCACCTCTTGAAAGCGATATTTCACTGACGTTAAAGTCTTGTTGAATCCCTTAAGGTCCCTTAATCAGTAAGTTTAAACCTATAAATGAATCTTCCATAGAGAACATATTATAGAGTCATTGAAAAGGAGACTAATACGGAGGTTTTTAGTTATGACGTTACGACAACAGAGTGACATCTCTTGCGAAATGATGTTGCCACTTATGGCATGAGCGGGCAGGCTGCTTTAACATTGCGGGTTGTTGGCTTTTAGGAAATTGTAACTTTAAAGGGGAAGACCACCCAAAAACCATATTCCATACATAA
>JARFOD010102991.1:0-16293 GCA_031763545.1 Mopalia muscosa
GTACAGTGTGAAGTGGACAATCCGTCGTCATATAAGTAAAATACCCTTGAGTACGACGTTAAACACCAATCAAACAAGCAAAAAAATCCGTACCAAGAAAGAGAAAGGGTCTTATTGTATTATTTAAATTAATATTTGCGTTTGACTAGGTAATAACTTTGAATCCGGTAACAACTCAAAGGCCGACATAATTCCGTATGTTTTGCAATCTGACCAACCCAGCAGCCATTCGGCCGGCCTGATTGGCCAGGAATATAAAAGTCCTCTTGCCCACTGGTCAAAGCTATATGAAACCTTTAATGTAAGATAACTCTTAACTTGCGTTATCGTCCTTTTTTAAATTATCTTTGGGGTTCAGTTCCGTTGGAATTTTTTTTCTCTATCTTATGCTCACTAAGCTAAAACAATATTATAAACTTCGAAAAATATTTCCTTGGAAGTTGAACGACATAGCTCATTCATAATGTTCACTGTAAATGTAAGACTTATTATACGACGTTAACCATTCTGGCATGATAATTGTTTGTCTGTTTCGGTACTGGTTTCCTATATCGGTATAAAGACTTAATAACGTAACAATAGAAATCTACTATTATCTAAGGCATATGCATTTATTAGTAACAAGCAGATGACATCTTGTATCCAATCCGCTTCGTCCCATTTTTGATTTACACTGACAGGTTGTTGTGGTCACTATCTGTTCATACTCTGTGTCAGAGTTTATACTCGGTTGTGATTTTTAATGATATTTTTATTAATATATAACCCAAAAGTAGTGTTTTATTCGTTCCCTGTGAGATTAATAGGATACGCCATTGGGGCGGCTTTAAAGTCATATGGTCGCTTTAAGTTAGACTTTAACGTAATTTTAAAACAAACAAAAAGTTAGGTATTAACAATAAAAAACTGTAAATATTAAAATAGACATATTTAGTAATAGAGTTAGGAATTCCCTGTAGAAAAGTATATAGTCGGTATAAACGATTACCTCTTCCCTTACGGTCAAGGTTTTGTTCACCTACTGTGCCCCCAAGGATATTTTCATGTCTATTTTGATGGTCGGGGTGACAGAAGGTCATTTCATCCCCCTTCGGGGGTGATTAACTCTCTATATCTCACACAGATTCAGGTCAAGTAACATTCCTGCCCTTCTTCCTCCCTTTTCTTTTCAGTTATTTCACTTATATGAATGTGTGTTTATCCCAATGGGAGGAAGACCCACCCTCGACAACACTGGCAAAAAACAAAGACAAAACAATCACAAGACGTATTACAATGACAGACAAACATATCGGTTTCTTGCTGCCCCTTAGCTCTGTAAGTACCAGGATAACAGAAAGTTCCATCCTAGCCACTCGCTAATGTTAAAAAATAGCGTATCCATTCAATGAATACCTTTTACTAGTTCTCGACAAACTTAAACCGACAAAAAATATGATCAGGTTTACAACGGGTGTGGTCATGACCTACCATGTTTACAACCGGCGTGATCATGACCTACCATGTTTACAACGGGCGTGATCATGATCTACCATGTTTACAACGGGTGTGGTCATGATCTACCATGTTTACAACGGGTATGGTCATGACCTACCATGTTTACAACGGGCGTGATCATGATCTACCATGTTTACAACGGGTGTGGTTATTACCTACCATGTTTACAACGGGTGTGGTCATGACCTACCATGTTAACAACGGGTGTGGTCATTCCTACCACGCTTACAACGGGTGTGGTCATGACAAACATTTGTTTAAAACGACGTGATCCTGACATACCATGTTTACAACGGGTGTGGTCGTCACCTACAGGGTTTACAACGGGTGTGGTCATGACATACCATGTTTACAACAGGCGTGATCATGACCTACCATGTTTACAACGGGTGTGGGCATGACCTAGCATGTTTTCAACGGGTGTGGTCATGACTTACCATGTTTACCATGGGTGTGGTCAATACTTTCCATATTTACAAAGGGTGTGGTCATGGCCTACCATGTTTACAACGGGTGGGCATGACTTACCATGTTTACAATGGTATGGTGATGACTTACCATGTTTACCACGGGTATTGCCATGACTTACCATGTTAACAACGGGTGTGATCATGTCCTCTTGTTTACAACGTGTGTGGTCATGACTCTCAATGTATACCACAGCTGTGGTCATGACATACCATGTTTACAAGGAGTGTCGTCATGATGACCTACCGTGTTAACCATTAGCGTGGTCATGACTTACCATGTTTACAACGGTGTTGTCATGACCTACCATGTTTACAACGGGTGTGGTTATAACCTACCATGTTTACAATGGGTGAGGTCATGAGCTGCCATGTTAACAACGGGTGTTGCCATGGCTTACCATGTTTACATCGGTGATGTCATTACCTACCATGTTTTCAACGGGTGTGTTCAACTTACCATGTTAACAACGGGTGTTGTGATGACTTACCATGTTCCCATGGGTGTGGTCATGATATATAATGTTTACCACGGGTATTGTCATGACTTACCATGTTTACCATGGATGCTGTCATGACCTACCATGTTATCACGGGTATGTCCATTACCTTCCATGCTAACAGCGGATGTGGTCATGACCTACCATGTTTACAGTGGATGTAGTGATGATCTACCATGTTTGCCATGGGAGTGATCATGACATACCATGGTTATACCAGGTGTTGTCATGACTTGCGATGTTTATCACTGTGTGGTCATGACCTACCATGTTTACCAAGGGTATTGTCATTCTTTAGCATGACATGTTTACCATGCGTGTGGTCATAACTTACCATGTTAGCAAGGGTGTTGTCATGACTTACCATGTTTACCACCTGTGTTGTCTTATAACATACCATGTTAACAATGGGTGTAGTCATGACCTGACATGTTAACCCAGTGTGGTCACGACTTACCATGTATGCCATGTTGATGTGGTCATGACTTACCTTGTTCCCATGGGTGTGGTCATGCTATATCATGTTTACCATGGGTAATATGATGGCTTACCATGTTTACAACGGGTGTGGTCATAACTTACCATATTTACAAAGAGTGTGGTCATGACCTACCATTTTACAACGGATGGGCATGACTTACCATGTTTACAATGGGCATGGTCATGACTTACCATGTTTACAATGGTATGGTCATGACTTACCATGTTTACCATGGGTATTGTCATGACTTACCATGTTTCCCATGGGTGTGATCATGTCCTCTTGTTTACAACCGGTGTGGTCATGACTCTCAATGTATACCACAGCTGTGGTCATGACATACCATGTCTACAAGCCCATTGGCGTGGTCATGACTTACCATGTTTACGACGGTGTTGTCATGACCTACCATGTTTACAACGGGTGTGGCCATGGCTTACCATGTTTACATCGGTGATGTCATGACCTACCATGTTTTTAACGGGTGTGTTCAACTTACCATGTTTACAACGGGTGTTGTGATGACTTACCATGTTCCCATGGGTGTGGTCATGACATATAATGTTTACCATGGGTATTGTCATGACTTACCACGTTTACCATGGAAGTTGCCATGACCTACCATGTTATCACGGGTATGTCCATGACCTTTCATGTTAACAGCGGATGTGGTCATGACCTACCATGTTTACAGTGGATGTTATGATGATCTACCATGTTTGCCATGGGAGTGATCATGACATACCATGGTTATACCAGGTGTTGTCATGGCTTGCGATGTTTATCACTGTGTGGTCATGACCTACCATGTTTATCAAGGGTATTGTCATGCTTTAGCATGACATGTTTACCATGCGTGTGGTCATAACTTACCATGTTAACAAGGGTGTTGTCATGACTTACCATGTTTACCACCTGTGTTGTCTTATAACATACCATGTTAACAATGGGTGTAGTCATGACCTGACATGTTAACCCAGTGTGGTCACGACTTACCATGTATGCCATGTTGATGTGGTCATGACTTACCTTGTTCCCATGGGTGTGGTCATGATATATCATGTTTACCATGGGTAATATGATGGTTTACCATGTTTACCACAGGTATTGTCATGACTTACCATGCCTACCACAGGTATTGTCATGACTTACCATGTTTTCCAGGGATATTGTCATGACTTACCATGTTAACAATGGGTGTGGTCTTGACTTACCATGTTTACCATAGCTGTTGTTGTGACCTACCATGTTACCATAGGTGTGGCCATGACCTTCCATGTTAACAGTGGATGTGGTCATGACCTACCATGTTTACAATGGATGTAGTGATGATTTACCGTGGGTGTGGCCATGACCTACCATGGTTATACCAGGTGTTGTCATGGCTTGTGAGGTCACCATGGTGTGGTCATGATCTAACTTGTTTGCAACGGGTGTGTTCATTCCTTACCATAGCTATTGTCATGATGTATCATGATTATGGGTGTGGCCTTGACTTACCATATAAAGCACAGATGTAGTCACGACTAACCACGATTTTTTTCACCGCTTACAGACATAAATACAGATTAATGGTAACTTTTCAAGAACTGACTTAAACACATATGGTAACTTTACTTTTAAATCTGCAAAAATGTCAACATATTGCTTAATTTTTGTCCCATTAGGATAAAGCATTATTTTATGCATCTGCAGACAGTATTTTTGCCAAATATACATATTCATAAATGTGATTACCTTAACATAAGCACAGTAACCATGGTCGCGGTTTATATGGTAAGATATGACCATATACCTAGTAAACATTGCAATGAGTAACCAAACTTGTTGCACCATAACATGGTAAATTATCATTTATCTGTATTTACATCTGTTGTGGTAATAGATCAAATAATGATCGGTCCATATTTCTGATAGTACCCCTGATTGCCAGAGCTACGGGTGACTAGCTCATATATCTGACGGTTGACAGGCAACTCAATCCGGTGAACGGTACATCGTAGCAGGATTAGTAAGCACACATGCTACCACAAAGCCACGGCCGTGGGTGGTTAGAAGAAAGCTTCCTTTTGCCCTGATGCTGAAGAAAAGAAAAACCGAACAATTTGATATGCCTCTGTATTGCGTCATATGATTGTCACGTCATGGGATTGTCATGTCATGTGATTGTCACGCCATATGATTGTCATGGCATGTCATGTGTTTTACATGTCATGTGATTGTCATGTCATGTCATGTGTTTGTGCATTGCCAGTGGCGTTGAGAGTGGTTTCCTTCAATCTTCTATTGGGCTGTGTGATGGAAATAACCTGAAGCACCTCGTTAAACCCACCCCCATCAAACGTTAAGCCCACCCCAATCAAACAAACACACAAGTTAAATATGATGCGTGTCAGTTTGCATGAAATTAAGACAAATTTCAGTTAAAAATACAGGTCAACATTTATTCCAGACTATACACAATTATACAAAATGATCATTTCTTAATAAGATATATTTTTTAAACAATACTTTTATTGTACAATGTGAAGGGAACTCTACACGAATATATAGTACAAAATATATGTATTCAAATATGACAATGCTCATTTCATCCGGTCATATTTCATAACTTGCTAAATTGGCATTTTAAAGTTATCGTGTCGAAAGTCAGGAAAATTATTTTTTCAACAGTGAAATTTGTATCATAGTAGTTTCTATCAGTAACAAATTATATTTCATAAACTGTGAAGGATATAGCCCTTCTTTACATTATAGCTTAAGAAAAAATGTATAAAAAAACAAATTCATAAAACATAAAGCGCTTTCAGAAGTTTGTATGAGTGGGGTTTAAGACCGCACAAGAAGTTTGTAGGGAGTATGAGCACATTCTTACTGAACCCAATGGTCAAGTACATTAAATGTTGTCCAGTAGATATCAATCAAGCTCAACACAAATACTTAAAATCTTGAATACTTTGACATGATGGTTAATACTGTGTAATTGTAAGTGTTAAAGTCCAGTCAACACACTCTATAGTCTGAAAGTTAAATATTTTTGCACTTTTTCTTTACGTTACTATTTCGTCAGCTTGATTTTTATAACAATATTTGCTGAAATGTGTTTTTTAAACTGTCAATGTAATCTGATATCAAAATAGATAGTGTGATTCTCCTTCATTCAATACAACAAGTTAATTCAATGTATTGTTTAACTCCTATAAATTGACGGATTAGGAATGTTATGTTTTATATTTAAGTTTATCAATAAAACTTTTTTTAAATTACTTTATGGTTACGAAAAAAATTACAATATTTGAGAAAAAAAGAAGGTTTTAAACAAAATTACACACATGTCATTCTTGTGTATTCACGGAGTAAACCATTGTCTTTATCAAATCAAATATACCCTAGGCTTTCTACACACTGTTGATGGGATATTACAATTCAAGTGTTTTGTAAAATTATTCAGAAATGGTAATACTGGAAAAGGTGAAAGGGGGATCCATAAATTCTTGTAAATTGCATCTGGCTTCACAATACCATTCCTATAATACCATTCCTATAATACCATTCATATAATACCATTCATATAATACCAATAAAGTGTGGGTATGTGGATGTATTAACCACGTTCATCACAGACAACAATATTAATAACTGAAGACCACAAATTTAATACAAGGTAAAATGCCTTTTATGCACGTTTTCAACAGTCAGCACATTTTGATATTTATCACAGATTCTCTTCATACATATATAATCAATTGCCTGCTTCACACGAAACATAATATACAAGACCATTGATCATAGAGTATGATAAATAAATACACAATTGTTCTTACATATTGAAGGGAATGAAACAAACAAAATATAAAAAAACTAGATTTCTATTGGTTTAGGAATAGGTTTGCGAATATGTCTCATGTTACTACCACAGTCACTGGGTTTGAAAGGGGCGTGTTTGCCATAGGGACGAGGAATTGGTAGCTCACTATCATCGTCTGGGATATAAGCGTTTGGTCGTGGTTCAGCTGTTGTGGTGATTCCACCTGCTATCTGGTATTGTTCCTCTTCTCCTTCAATCTGTAAGAGAACACACAGGTTTGTTAAGACCTTTATTTCTGTTTTTACCTCCTACTTGAAAGCCTGATTCATCAGAAATTAGCACCTGTCAAACAGGTATGCAGTTCTTCATTCTGACTTACTTTGAGTCAAATGTCTTGTAATCTGTCAACTGGAGGCAATACCAGGATATAACCCAAGTAGTTGAAAGATTGACTGATTAAGTTGATTTATTGATTGGTGTTTTATCCCATATTTAATGCTACTTCACTCACTCATATGACAAAAAAATTAAATATTACTATTCGCAATTTCCAGCAAAATAAGCAATAAATTAAGAGTTAAAATAAACTGCTGTATACAGATATAACAAGTGGTTGGTCTTTCTAAAGGGCCATCCCTTTGCTCAATTATAAAGAAGGGATAGAGTATTGACCCTTGGAGGATGCCTCACTAAATGTTGTTAAACTTACTAAATGTCTGAGTTCAGCCTCCTGGCGTCGTTTGACCACATCCCGGAGAAGTTTCTGCCAGTCTTGTTCTGCTGCCTCAGATGGAGGTTCTCCCTTCTCCATACGAATATAAGCTTGTTCTAAAATATCTTCTTTCTCCCTTAGCTCCTGTTGAAGTTTGAGGGCATTGGCCTGATTCATTGACAATTCTGATACAAGAGACATCATTTTTCTTGTCACCTCTTTAATCTTTGCTTGAAGGTCATTCACCTGTAACCACAAGAAAAGTCCTGGTTTTCAAATAAACATTAATTTACATGAAATATTTGTTACAAAGTAGACTTGTTTGATTAATTGGGGTTTTAACATTGTACTCAAGGGTATTGCTTATATGACGCAGGTTGTACAGTTCACACTGCACCTTGCCTAATTATGGTGGAAAACTGGGAGGGAACCTCATAAAAATCACCCTCGCAATTGCCGGAGCCACAACATGTGACTCACTCATATACCTGATTGTCCACAAGCGGACTCAACCTGAACAATACATCAAAGGCGGCTTAGTAGGATCACATTCTACCACTAAGCCATGACCACTGACTCTTTAAAGTAGAACATTTTTAGATGACATGACTATATATAAAATCACATGCATATCAATTACAGGTTTTATTCAGTTTTACTTCATGCTGTATGTTTCTTTCTCCATATGAAAGGAATGCCTGATTTATTTAGGAAACCCCACCTCTTTGAGTTGCCCCTTAGCTCTGAGAGCACCAGGGAAACAGGAGGCTCCCTACAACCACCCATCTAACATTATTGTAGAGCCATTTTGTATTTCAACAACCCCCAGGGCTAAATACAATTAATCAGTATTGTTAATGTGTCCTAATCACGATTATACATGTGTATTTTAGTCAACCAACTGCCTTTAAAATGAATCCATTCAACTACAATTTGTTTTTTCTTATGTTTAATTTTATATCAATTAGCTGTGATATTTGATGATTTGTTCAAAAGACCAAGTGTTTAGGTGAAACAAACTTCATCCGAGTCAAGAAACAGAAATGCTTAATTGTTATAACCGATGAGAACAGTTTTGTAAACAGGCAATATCGGGCTATGTAGTGTGAGTGTGAAAGAATCAAATTAGCTCCAGTTGTTCCTTAGCCAGAGGGGTAGCTGGACCTGTCCCTTAATCTCCCAAAGGTGATGTGGAAAAACAAACCTACAATCACAGACTTATGCTTCACAGTCCGTTTATACTGTAACTATTAACAAACCAATTCCGATATATCACAGCTCTCTTATTTATAGCTGTTTTAAGAGTGTCTGTAAAAACAACTTTTAGCTGTGAATTTGATTCCAAGAAAAGATACGCATGGATACATGGTGATGCATATCCTTTATTGAAGTAGTAAGTTTGCTCTACTGTGTGAATCTTATCAATGGGAATAATTCTATTTTGTTGTCTGGCTTGTGTTTTACAGAGCTTGTATACCCTATTCTGTTAACACACAATGACCTACCTTCTTAGCTAATAGTAGTGTATCATCTTTACCACTCTCTGCCTTCTTCTTAACTCGATCAGCTATACGAGTCACCTGTTCATAAACTAGATCTTTCTCTAAAAGCTGTTCCTCCTTCTCTGCCATACGACCTTCAAGCTGAAAATATTTACAAAATAATAGTGAAGAAAACATTAAGAAAAAACATCAAGTTATGGTTGTTGGACAATAAACATGTTGGATTTCATATGCTGTAGAACATGTCTAGGATACAACATATGCAGATGTTTGTAACTTGTTGTATCACCAATAATGAATGTAAACACCGGCTAAATATCATGTCAACACAATCTAATAACTCCTTAGATTTTACGGTTCGATTGAATACTTAAACTCTATTTAACTTGACCAGTACAGTACCTGTGTCGGTAGAAATGGCCCAGGGGACCCAAGACTGATGGAATGGGTGTCTCGTAATGTCAAAAAAAGGGCATTGCATGCGGTCCTCTGATGTCATCGCGGCTGAGATTTATGGACTTCTTAGTAACGTCACAATGCAATAACATGTTTGATGTCATGTAAAAGCTCCACTATCACGAATGTTCAGACGTCAGAGGACTGCTTTGTAAGGATAAAATCATCTCCCTTGCCAACTTTCCGAGACTCCCATTCCCTTTAGACTCTTCAACATACATGTTTATTTTAATGTTCACTACTGTTTTAAGTCCCTTCCAATGGCCACCTGGATTTTCTAAACCATGTTTGTGAGATGACACTCTTTGGACAATAAATAAGTTTCCTTGTTTTTAACAATACAATGCCCTAGAACTATGACTTAATAATTTGACCAGTGGTTTCTTACCTCCTGTAACCTAGTCTGAAGTTGTCCTGGGGTGAGATCTTGCCCTTCCAGGAATCGCACTCTGTCTTGTATCTGTGGATTTTCAAGATCTCTCTCTAATTCCATCAGACGGTCTTGACACTGGGCAAGCTGAAAAAAGAAAATTTTAACATATTAGTGAACCGAAAGAGTGGTGACCTGGCTTGAAAGAGGTTCAACTCCTGTTGAATCATCCATTTTTTGTTGGACCGTTCAACAAAATTTTCATTAAACAAATGCAAAAAAAAAAAAATGGACCTCTAAATATGACAAAAAACACCAATTAGGGAATAATTAAATTATTCTATCAAATGCTTAGGTGTAACTGGAAATTAACCACTTTTCAAAATGTGGAATTAAATTACATAAACCCAATTAATAATTGTTGGAGTATTTGTCTGTAATAGCACGTAAATGTTGAAAGATTAGGTAAATATGACAACAATCTTAGCTGATGGTGATTGAATTTAGTTCTCCCCAAATCTCTCAGAATGTGTTTCTGCTGATCAACGACCAACCAAGCTTTTGGGGACTGGGCAGCCCCAGGACCCTTACATGATATATTGTCCTGTAACTGTACACACACAACATCTGATTTGCTTCTGTCACCCTGGGTTTAATAAAAAGACATACCTGAATCTGTAAGGTAACTAGTTCTCTGTCCTGGTTTCTTTTATTGGGCATGTTTCGTTTGAGGAGATCGATGGAACGATTCTCCTCAGCTAACTGTATCTTCAGGAAACGTATCTCCTCCTCACGAGACTCCAATTCCACATTACCGTTCCTCACCATTTGATCTAATAACAAATACATAAAGAATTATGTTTCATTGTTTGTGGGAATGATTCAAATGCCAAAAAATGGGCAGATAATTTAATCTAGTCAACATATTAATTATCGAAAAGTTGGGTGATCCACAAAAAGGGGAATAATTTGTTAGACTCAATCTTTCTGTTTGCTTGTGATTCTTTTCAACTGTTATAGTTTTACAATAAAGCAAAATACTTAGTCACAATAAACTTTTCTTTGGAGCAAGGGTTTCTTGTAGTTAACAGGAGATTAAATCTAATAATAATAAAACCAGATGAATTAATCAAAACACAGTTTTAACCTTCAGATTGTTTTATTTTAATCAGCATTGAAAAAAGTATCCAGTTATGTCCTATTTTGTCTTTTGCACGGCTTACTTAAACCTGGACAGGGAATTAAATAGGTTGTCAAATGTAGCTGTTTACTTACCTTGAATATTGACTTTTTCATAGAAAATACAGACTTCTTCATTTCTTTCTATCAAATCTATGCCTCTGAAATTAATAAATCATAAATGTAATCACTATTAAATTGATCAGTAATTATTTTTTTCTTGCGGGTTTTTTATTTTCGGGAGGTGGAGGTTGGTTGGGAGGGAAAGGGTGTTGACAACTCGCATTATCAAGAGAAGATAAGATACTTAATACATATTCTAAAAAGTCAAAGAATCATGTTCTAATTTGTAAAAGTTTAACTATTTCACACACTGAATTCCCAACACAAGATAGATGAACTCAACTCTTTCTATCCTTCTGTCTGTAGTATTTACATACCTCTTGTTTCTATGTTGTACTGCCGTCTCATAACGTTTTCTTAATTTCATCATTTGTTCCTCAGCCTGGTTAATCATCAGGTTTAATTTAGCGATATCCATTTTCTGTTGTTCTCTCTTCTCTCGCATTTCCTCTTCAATACGATGTTGTTTGGCGACCTCATTTCGTAAACTGTCCCGTAACACTATACCATTCATGTGTTTTAAACGCTGCTTTTGTAACTGCCTAGAAATGAAGCAATAATTGAAATAGATTTTGACTGAAATCATCAATTCTGTAAGAATATTTTCTCAACAATGATGAACCCTGTAATAGTTTTTCAGCCAAATTCCCACACAACACCTGTAACATGACAGGAGGCTGCTGTCACAGTGTCAATCAACAGCAGTGATTATTTAGTGGAGTTCAAACTGGAGCAAGTCACCTGCAACGTTGTGTAGTGAAGGAATATATTCTCTTGCATGACACGTCCTAAACAGGTAGCTAAGGTTTGTTTGTTTGATTAGGGTTTATGTCGTACCCACAGGTATTTCACTTATATGATGACAGATTGTCCACTTCACACTGCACCTAGCATTATTACGGAGGAAACCTCGTAAAAACCACCCCCATGATTGATGGAGCCACAAAATATGACTCCATACACCTAATGGTGGACAGGTGGACACGATCCAGTGAACGGTACATTGAAGCAGGTTCAGTTTGGTAACACACACACTGCCACTAAGCCACGGCCGTGGGCCCCTAACAATTGTGAATTTTGACCAAGATAGACCTACATGTTTATGAATGAAAATCCATCTATAGGCTGGCAGTTTTCAAAATACTTACACTAGACTCAGACTGGATTGTTTGTTTAAGTGCTTGAGGTTTAACATCATACCCAAAGGTATTTTACACATATGACAATGGATTATTCACATTTTACTTTGCTTAATAAGCTACCCCTGCCATTAGGGGAGTTACACATTAACTGGAGACCAACTGGAGAAAAACTCAACTGGGCACATAAAAGCACTCCAGCCCAGGCTGTTTCCCATTTCATGAAGATATGATTTGTGAAATGAATGAGTGCGACACAGACAAAAAATTCCTATCAATACTGTGCCCTACGTTTTTCTAATGATTCGAGAAAATAAAGAAAACTTACTTGTCCTTAAGAGCTACAGCAGTTCTTAGGATTTCAATTTCATTTGCCAGTATCTTAATTTTTTCTCTCATTTCTGCTGCCTTTTGTGTGCTGGTCTGTATTAGGTTGACACACTTATTCCTCTCATTTTTAATAATATCATAGAGTTTGGCAAATTCTTTCAATCTGAAATAGAAAATCAGTTTGAGCATTAGTCCCTTGATCAGTCAGCAGAATACACATTTAACCCGTGTAACATTAAACACCATAATTCAATTTTAAATGAAAATTCTCAGCAAAGCAGACTTTTTTCCTTCTAATATAGTTGAGCTTATTATTAAATATTTAACAGTTCATTTCATTGTTTCTTTTTGTTAAGAAAGGACAAATATTAAAACTACATTTTGATTAAAGTCTGAATTAATTAAAGAAATGGTTCACAAGGATTGAGATGGCAAATCACCCCAACTCACAGGGATTAAACTGGTAAATCACCACAAACTCACAAGGCTTAAACTGGTAGAGCACCACACACTCATAGGGATTAAGATTATGTATAAGCAGAATGATAGCCACATTGCTGAGTTGTTTTTTTTTTATATAAACCAATATACTACTGACTTTACTTACATATCCTTTATTCTAAATATTTATTTTATTTTCTGTGAAGATGATTTCAATAAAATGAAATACATGTAGTCAAGAAAAATTTTCATCAATGTTTAGATTTTGTTGCCATATTTTACTATGTGAACAACAATTAATCCTGGGATAATATTATGGCAATCTAAAAGTTAAATTGAATATATTATAGTTAATTTTATGCTACAATTTAATTACAAAGTTGATTTGTTTCACACGGATGAACTACAGTGAAATTACAAAACTACAGCAACACATAAGTAATGTCAGTGTTGTGTTAAAAGTTAAGAAATAAGCACATGAAGATTTCAGTAGGAAGTGTCTCTGATGAAACTTACTTAATTTGCATCTCCTGGAATTTTTTTTGATGATCTTGTATCTGTAATTGTTTAGTTTTGAGGTCTTCAATGGCTCTGTGATACCTCATCTCTGCCCTCATAAAATCCCTGGCTTTTTGTTCCCTTTCATCAGCCTAGAAAACAACAAGCATTTTTCTATAAAAACTGAACAACTCCGTTACACCTTTGTTATTTGACGTCTGTAGCCCTGACTTAATAATAACTAGCTGTCAACTAATGATATTGTTTGTTGGATATTAAATCAAATTCTCTTGTGTCTTATCTAACTCTATCAGTAATCAATGGTTCTCTATAAGACTATTGTAATTGTCAAGCTTTATAAAAGCTAGAGGAAATACTGCAGAAGATATATTCAAATCAACATAAATGTGCATTTGTCCAATGGAGAAACTAATGTTGTAACGGCCAATAGTTTGTGAATTTGAAGAAAATTTTAAAATTTACTCACATAGAATGCCAAGTTTTTGAAAGCACAGTGCACACCACACAGGTACTTTCTGATAACAACCATAATGATATACTTGTTAGGTTTTTTTTATTTAGTTGGGGGTTTACTCCATACATATATTTGTAAATATGTAAGCAGATAATGTTTCACTGGTTTCAAAATGGTTGACCCAACATTATTTGTCTTTCTCACAATCATATTTTTTTCTATAGCTTTTAGGGACTAAATAGTGTTCCTGCTGTGCTAGGTAATGACGCTGTGGAAAGTCTTGGATCATACAGAAGATCCAGGGGGCTTTTCAAAATAACACAAACAGATTGCAAGTTATTTTCCTATATGTGTGTTTTAGCTTCCTCAGAAAATAATATATTACATGTATAATGTTAGAAATAAAACGTAACACATTCATAAACAACAATTCTTAACTTCAAAAATAATAACTTCAAACTGACGTCTTAAGCCAAATCTATTGTTTTGGGATATTATTAAACGTGCAAATCATTCTCGGACTGCCCCGGGTATAATTAATTAAAACATTAAGAATGTTCTTTAAATGATCGTGGGCTGAAACTATGTTGTGTACTGGATATGTCTTAATGGATGTAGGTCATCATGTGTTGTTTACCTAAAACAACTGAAGCTTATCAATCATTTTATAGAGAGGAGTTCTAGTGGTTGGTTTCAATATTACCTGGTGTAAATTAGAAGAGACAGTAATTGCTAAAAGCTAATTCCTTTTTTTATTATCTACATTTGTTTCAAATGTGATTCTGTCAGTCCTATAAACTGTATTGAACATGGTAAAAGAGTCAGGATAAACAACAATATTTCCAGACTTTGTTATAATTAAAAAAAATATATATTTTTCATATTGTGTGTGGATAAAACAGAATTGGAACTGTTCTGGTAGGCTGGACAGCCACATCCTGGTTTGACATGCTTATGCAATGAATATTCACACTCCTCAATTCTGTTTATTTTTATTACTAAGAAAGAAAAAAAGTGTGGTTACATGCTGTACTTAAGGTTATTTCACTCATGCCAACCTAATGGGTGAAGGAAACCATCCTCATGTTGCTGGCAACAAATAAAAGCATTACAAGTTGTTATGCCATGACAAAACAAAAAAAGATCAGGGGCCACTTTCATAAAATGTCGTACAACAAATAAATATTGTACAATAAAACTACGTCATGTAAAGCTATAGCGTAAAAATATCATATGATATTTTATTGTCAAACAACATTTGTGAAAGTGGCTCCACCTTTAAGTCGCACATAACTTAAGGCCTTACAGCACCAAAGCAATAGAAATATGGGTGTAGACACCTGTCTGGTTTGACACTGGCAACAAACAGTGACCAAAGACAAGATATCATTCAATAAGACTGTAAAGTGGATGAATCAAAATTCAGAACACCCCAACCACAACCCACAAGTATAAGTGTATTTGTGCTGAATAAGTTAAATAACATACGGCCAGTGCCCTTTCTCAATGTTACCAAAACAGTTGCCTCCCTTCTTCAATGGCTTGAGTTTAGTATCATGTCGGAAGATTCTTGGTTTGACAGCTGGATTCATTATACAGGGATTACTGTATCAATCCTGACCATCATGGTTTATTCAGTCTGATTTCTGCCTGAAAACTTGACTGCCTAGAGTTGTCTTACCTTGATAGCAGCCAATCTCGTAAGTTCCACCACCTCAATCCTCAAATCACTCTGTTCATAGAGGAGATTCTGTTCCTCTGCTGCACTCGCCTCCAGCTTTACATGCTCTACTGCCGTCAGGGAATTCTGAGGGGGAAACAAATACATTCTCAATTATTCTAAAATCATTTTCAAAAATCTGTGATAAAGGTTACTTTTCTTGAATGTAGTGCAAACATTTTTTTATTTGTTTGTTCATTCCTATATTCATTTTTATCATATACCTATGAGTCTCACCACACAGATACAGAGGCATCCCTATCAGATGGTTTATATACGTACGGTCTGAAACGGGACTATTTTTCTATGTTTACATTCTAGATGACAGCGCCCCCTAACGTGACTGGGGAAATCCCTTGACCGTGCGTAGCAGATGAACACTTGGCAACCAGACAATTTCTTCCATTTATGTTATTGTTACATTATAATTAAACAAAATAAAGCTGCTAGTACGTGTTTAAAATTGAACAATGTTTTCTCGAATGTTTTTCTGGGGTGCATAATTTTATAGAAAAAAATCACGTGCTCGGACAGTTCAGTCATTGGGGTTTCCCTTTGCGCAGTAATATGATTCTGATGTAAACAAACTTGCGTT
>JARFOD010103012.1:293-16292 GCA_031763545.1 Mopalia muscosa
TAACTGTTCATCATCAATTAAATAAAACCAACATGTTGGTGGGTATAATACTGGATGAAGTGAGGAAATCTGTGGGTCATCCACCGTAAATTCTGAATTTTATAAGCTCACCAGTGGCCAAAACTCAAGTTTTTCTAACTAAACTGAATATCAAATTAAAGAAAAAATAAATTTACCGCTTTTTTTCATAGGGGTATTACCGCTGAAAAAGTGTCTATAAAAACCTTTGTGCTTCATCGTCCAATAACATGAGGGTACGGGGTCCACTTAGGAGAAAGTGGCTGTTTGTTTGTTTGATTGGGATTTAACGTTGTACTCAAGGGAATTTCACTTATATGACGACGGTTTGTCCTCTTCACACTGTTCATTGCCTTATTTTGGTGGAAAACCGTGAAGAAACCTCGGATTGCCGGAGCCACATTGTGTTACTCACTCATGTACCTTATGGTTGACAGACGGACTCGAACCCGTAAACGGAAAATTGGAGATGGATTAGGAAGGACACACGCTACCACTAAACCACTGCCGTGGGTAGGTCCCACATGGCAGTAGTTGGGTTTTGTGACTGATTTTCAATTTCCTTACTGTATAAATGTTATTGCTGAGTGCTTATCCCATGTTTTTGTGCTCTTAAATAACAATGCTGTTTTGAATATATTGTGCCAATCTTGTTCATGTCGGTCACATAAAATAAGTGTGTTTTTCATTTTTCTCTGAAGTAATACTGCCCCATTTTTATTTACAAAAAATAGGTGACAATATTTGTAAGCCTTAAAAGTTGGTTTAACATATTACAGTAAATTTCATGATAAAGATTTCATTTATACACTTACAAAAAGCTGCAAGCCAATGCTATCTCCCAAGAAATTCTGAGAATTACAAATTCTTTTGATTCCCTTTACATAATCCACACATTCTAGATCCGTTGTTAGTTATCAGTAAGTATACACCTGCAATATATGTGCAGGTACACTCAGTAACCAGGGCTTATTTATTCCTGTAAATATTTGTTCTTACAGCGGCTGACAAAAGATGGAACATTTACCAGGGATGGCCAGTAAAAGAATTACCTGGACGGCAACGCTCCACGCTCCACTGTGTAATAGAACTATTAAAGCAAGCTCCACTGTGTGATTATGCCTATTTATGACCCACTGTGTAATATGACTATTTATACCCTACGCTACACTGTGTAATATGACTATTTATACCCTACCCTACACTGTGTAATATGACTATTTATACCTAACGCTCCCCTGTGTAATCTGACTATTTATACCCCACGGTCCACTGTGTAATATGACTATTTATGCACGGTCCACTGTGTAATATGACTATTTATACCCCCACTCCACTGTGTAATATGACTATTTATGCATGATCCACTGTGTAATATGACTATGTACGCACAGTCCAGCGTGTAATATGACTATTTATGCACGGTCCACTGTGTAATATGGCTATTTATGCACGGTCCACTGTGTAATGACTATTTACGCATAGTCCAGTGTGTAATATGACTGATTTTGCACAGTCCACTGTGTAATATGACTATTTACGCACGGTCCACCGTGTAATATGACTATCTATACACATTCCCCTTTGTAATATAACTGTTTATGTACAGCCCACTGTGTAATATGCCTATTTAAGCATGGTCCACAGTGTAATAGGACTGTTTATGTACAGTCCACTGTGTAATATGTCTATTTATGCTTGGTTCACTGTGTAATATGACTATTTATGCACAGTTCACTGTGTAATATGACTATTTATACCCCACTGTGTAATATGACTATATATGCACGGTCAACTGTTTGATATGACTATTTATACCCCACGCTCCACTGTGTAATATGACTATTTATGCACAGTTCACTGTGTATTGACTATTTATGCACAGTCCACTGTGTAATATGACTATTAACGCATGCTTCACTGTGTAATATGACTGTTAACGCATGTTCCGCTGTGTAATATGACTGTTAACGCACGTTCCGCTGTGTAATATGACTGTTAACGCACGTTCCGCTGTGTAATATGACTGTTAACGCGCGTTCTGCTGTGTAATATGACTATTAACGCACGTTCCGCTGTGTAATATGACTGTTAACGCACGTTCCGCTGTGTAATATGACTGTTAACGCATGTTCCGCTGTGTAATACGACTGTTAACGCATGTTCTGCTGTGTAATATGACTGTTAACACACGTTCCGCTGTGTAATATGACTGTTAACGCACGTTCCGTTGTGTAATATGACTATTTATAAAGCAACTCCACTGTGTACTATCAATATAAATCATGCAGCAATAAGTTTTGTTTTATGTCCACGGAACATGGTTTTGACCAATGAGAACAAAACAATTTGACAAAAAGTATAACAATTACATTTCTTTCCTTGGTGCCCATGTTTGATGTGGATAGAATTGTGGAAATTTATTGGAAAGTCAATTTATAACCTTTAATACACAAATACTGAATTAAATTTGTACTTAAATGGTGTTTGTGGATACCAGGATGAGTGAGTTTATATCACGATCAGTGCCAGCAAGCTCTCATACGGGACTGTTTGTGGAATTGTAAGCTGCAATTAACAGACGTCCATACTACATTGGCCCTATATTTATACAAACACATGTATATTAAGGTTTCTGTATTATATGTACATAACCTAGACAGTTGATGTTCAAACATTTCAATGCCTACTACTTTTGTTCGTATGTTTGGGCTAGCACTTTTATTTCTAGAACAGATTCTAGTCGATGTATGTGATTGGTTGAGACAATGAGCCAGATACCTAATCGCCAGCCTTCAGACCACTCTGTCATATTACCATGTAAACATTTTTATTGAACTGTGTAGCGATATTTTATGATTATAAGAGAACAATAATTTTAAAAGACATTCAGATATTTGTTTGATTATCTTTGTTTAAGTTTGCTCTTCCATCTGTCAATAACAATTACGAGCATTAAACTATTTTCTGATATTCTAAATGCTGCCATGGGATGCACAGCTATAGGTAATATTGAACGACCCCGTAGAGAATACTGTTAGAACAATGTGAAAAGTTAACAGGTTATTTTTTTCAGTTGTGGACGGCCAAGGGGTCATAATAAACTGTTCCACTAGCAAATGAAAATGCTTACAATATATATATTGAAATAATGAACAAAGAACAATTTGCATGCCACCTTCAGGTTTGGAATCCAAGACTTTTAGGTTACAGGCAAAATATATATTTAAATTTTTTTTTAAACATTTAAATTTTTACATTCAAAACAAAAACAAAGTCATTATCTTTTTTACCATATTTATTGCTTGCCAACTTAAAAAAAAGTTGAGTAGAAAGGATTAACAGATTTGTACATCAACAGCTAAACTCCCATATACAGTGTACGTATCCATTTTTATCAAGAGTACATGACTATTTCATCTCATACAGTATTATTACAAGCATAGGAAGGTCACTAAAACAGGGTAAAACATATTGCTTTAGTTGAGAAATAACCCTTTCCTCATTGTATCAACATATATGTGGCTGATTTACAAAAACATCATAATTTTGATTTTGAAAAAGTTATTGGGGGGACTTTTCGCTTTGAATGTCCTTTATAAGGCATGAACAATGCAACCATTTCAACTATACTAAATAAATAAGGATGCAAATATTGAAAAGCTATAAAGAAAATTTCCCACCAAGATGGTGTCAGAAAATTAATAAAATTTCCCTCAATTTTCAAGAAAAATTCATAGATAGATTAAAAGAAAAAAAGTAATTTTCCATGGAATATGATTTGACAATAGGTAGGTTTGTTTGTTTATTCACTAGATAAGGACTATTTAACTAACATATGCAGATAAGAAATAAATTGGTGGGAATAAAACCAATTTGACAGAAAGTCTTCCAGGTCAGACATCTGGGGATACATTTGTAGGATAAGGCCAATTTTACCTGGCATATTATCCAACTAAACTTTACCCAAATTACAACAAAAACAGACATATATGTTCTGTAACTGTCCATCCTTCAAAAAACCAACAAAAAAACCAACAAAAAATGCAATTATCCATTCCAAGGCTGTCTTAAAATACAAAGATATTTCAATCTGATCCAAATAATATCATAACTATTTGGTATAGCCACACTAAACTGTGACTATACATCTACATTCCCTCTCTCTGATTAATCCTATGATTTCAGGAACACTTATTTCTTATTGAGCCCAACTATACACATCTACTTAGCTCCTACTACAAAACCTCTCTACAGCCTTAATATCTATATCACTATCAGACCTGCCTACCCTAGAAGAAATTTGGGAGTAAAAATGTGTCTCTAATGATTTTGTGTACCCTATAACTTCTATAAGTTGGGACACTCAAATTTTGGGACAGTCCACAGAAATAACATGTAAGACCACATAAAGCCTATTTCTCTGTCCCAACTGCTATAAGTTATAGGGTATTTTTATGTTACAGCAATGCACAGAATATTAAGTTTAGAGCTTATTTTGATGGCATAATGGTGTATTAACATACATTATGTTTACAAAATACTCCAGAATACTTGAGGTAGGCAGGTCTCCACTATACACTACCAATGTTTAATTTTAAAGTAAATTCTATGCCAATTTAAACACACAATCCTAAATATACATCCACTGTTTAGTTTACTATGCACTAGTGTCATGTTGAGTACAAGCATATGGTCTGTCCAGCCAACCATAGAGTAAGGTTGGATAAATTAATCACAATCGCCATGGCAATTGGCATTAAAGGTATTATTTGTCATTTTACATGTAGTCTTAAACAACTGGTCATTTTATTATTTATCCTGTTTTTTTATTTTATTATTTATTTATTTATTTATTCATCCAATGTTGTATCTAGGGATTAAATTCCAATTACAGATCATTGGCCAGCTTTATTGTGGGAGGAAAACTGGGTAGTAAATGAACCTACATGCATCAGTAACATTACGGTCATTTTGACAGGAGTTTCATATTTCACAACAAAGCTCCCCTATTAACCTACACATTACACTGCCTTGCTGTCTAACTAGACCGTCGTCTAACTATACAGCAATGTTTATTGAAAATTTGGTGTGTATATATATAAAGTACTGGTTAATTTAGTTGTATAATGCGGTATAAAGCACACTTTTGTATGCCTTAATGTGTCAAATCAATCTAATTAAAATCAGATCTAAAAAACGCTCTTGTGTTTTGTTTGTTGCAATATTGAGATCTAACGCAATCCCTTTACTTTTTCTGTTCAATGAGGTCAAGTTTGCTGGGGTTCATCAAAGGTAACGGTTTCAGTTGTCCAATGAAAAAACAGATAACATGCAGCCATGTTAAACACTCAATGTAGCCAAAACAAGCAGAAATTGTCCGATTTTCTTCTGTGTTGATGTTTTAAGTAGCATGTAAATGGAGGAAGATGCCATCTCATTCAAAGCGTTTTAATCGAATGGTGTTTGTGGAATCTCTGTGCATGTATCCGTGGGTCATGTAAAAACAAAAAAAATTGGTTCGTCGGCAGGGCAGAAATCGTCAGCTTTTACAAACCAAAATTGAGAAGCAGCTCTGTGATTGGTCAATTTAAGAAATCAATAGACATTGCTAGTGGGATGATTGCGTTACATCTCAATTTAGTGACAAACAAAACACAGGGAGCGTTTTGAGATCTGATGTTAATTAGATTGTGCATCAAATCTAGGACTGATAAACATATGACTTATATGGGTTATATAACTTATATGATTATATATAATATTAGACACACTTTCTTACTGGACCGTTTTTGCATAAAGTGTATTCTGTGACAATCAGTCATCATTGCTAATATTGAATGACCCAATAGAGAATACTGTTAGAACAATGTGAAATAATAGTTTTACACCAAGTGAAATACAATGCTTAACTTAGACTACATTTGAAGCTATTGAAATTATTAGCTAGCAACCTATCATTTAAAAACAAAATCCAATACCCTATAACGTCTAGAGCTTAAGACATTGTAGGACAGTCCTTAAAACAACAGGTAGGACCTCCTGTGGTAAATCCTATTTCTCTGTCCCAACTTCCAGAGGTTATGGCTGGGATGACTATATACTCTATATAGTAATCTCTGGTTTTAGGGTAAGTGATTTCATCCAAGTAAAACAAAGTTGCCAATTTCACCAATGAGTTTGTAACAACTAGTTTATAGAAAGTTCAAATAAGCCTTGTGAACCTAATTTTCTGAATACTTATAACCTTCATCTCAGGTCAATAAAGTTATGAGCTAATAAAATATCTTTTATACAAATTTATTGCAAATGAGTATTTTCAACATAGTATAGAAACAGAGACATTTACTATTGAAACTGAAAGGTAGTTTTTTTCCTGTACTACAGAAAACATACAGGACTAGCAATTTCCTCAACACATACCGTTCCAAGATTCTCTAAAACCCATTACACAATAGACAAACAACACCTTGCATATTGAGCCAACAGGCAAGATAACTGTTAAATTATTTGTAAAGTTCACACAGCATATTTTAAAAATATAACCCTGAAAACATTTCTATTATTACCATAAGTGAGGAATTTTATATTTCCAAATTTAAACCTTTGTTCCACTAAAATTGTGTAGATTGAATTCTTAATAAAAAAACTTCTTAATTTAAAAAAAAAAAAGAAAAAAAAGCTGACTCAGATTTGAGAATATTTACAAATTAGAATAGAGAGTATTATACAAATTTAAAAGAGAAATGTATACAAACTCTAGCTAGCTGCTTCTAGAAATAAAAACCATTGCATTATACTCACAAAATTTGTTTATATAAATAATATACTTTTCTCCTTACATATTTTTCTTATCATTTTAATACAACATGTAAACATTCTTGTCTACTTCATCAAAAATGTCTCAATGTCAACAGTAACTTCCAATTGGGAAAATGTGTTGTTTCTGTGTTGTAAAAGTCACTTTTCTAAATCAAAAAATGATGTAAGAATTTACCCATATCATCTAAAACTTCAGTATTCTTTAACCACAATGAAGTTGAATGAACACAATAAAATCTATATTATATATCAGAGAATTGAAGTTTGAATAAAAAGAATATTAATCAAAAGACAATCTAAAGGAACTTATTAGGATATAACCATTAGGATATAACTTGCTTGTTTAATTTGGGGTTTAATGTCATACTCAAGGGTATTTCACTCATATGACCGCATGCCAGCACAATGGATGAAGGAAACCACCCTTGACGCCACTGGGAATAAACAAAGATAGGACGGGACAAATACAGGACATATTACTAACACATTAAAAACAGATCAGCTTCATTTTGCCACATAGCCCTAAGAGCACCAGGGCATTAGGAAGCTCCCTGCAAACCCTCTGCTGCTGAAATACCCTAGACTTACAATTCCACAGTAACACTGAAATAATTGTAGACAATAGCTGTACTTCCTTAACATATTATTATATCAATTGCAATAGTCAGCCAGCCTAAACAAAATCATGTAGGCAGTTAATTGAAAATATTAATAGAGGTAATTTTCTTTACCTCGATATTGAAATGATAAAACAGAATCATCAGCTGTATACAGAAAAGGATTGCAACAAAACATCAACAACTTAACACATCAATAGTATTCATTGTTTGATTAGGGTTTAATGCCAAATTAAGTTTATCAAGGTAGGAATATAAAATAATAATACTGCAGGGTTAGGAGGTATATTTTATAATACATGTAGAGTGTGCAAGAAGGTAAAGTGATTGTATGTGTAAGGTTGATTACCAAACATTTCAAAATAAGGCAATGATTTTACAATTTCATCCGATAAGTTTATTTTAAGCTACAGATAAAACAAACTAGAGAAGAGAACACTACACTGACTTATGAAACAAAGTGGGGTGTTAGAATGATATTAAGCAAAGGAATAATGTATTGTTACTATCCCTCTTCTGTGTGGAATAATGCATGATTTAGTACACCTGTCATTAATATTCCCTCCTCAAATAATTGAAATCGAAATGTTTAATAGTGATAATGTTCACTTTTTTTAAGCCTTTCAGTATTAAACTGACTTAAATAAACAGTAAAAAAATGATTTACTAAAAGATTTCCATTGATAATTTTTATTATTATTATTGTTATGTATTCAATTATGCTGGGTAATAATTGGTAACATAGCCTTTTTAAAAAAAAACTTTCTGTTTAAAATGAATATAGACAAGAACAATCGTAAAAAAAAAAAAGTTAAAAAAAAAAAAAAAGCACCAACAATTATGTGTAATTTTGTTAACAATAAAATATTAAAATCTCATTTTAATAAAGTGAATCAAAACTTTAAAAAAAACTAAAGACTCTTAATGTAATATAACTAAAGGTTGTAAACACCACTATAACTTTTTTCTAGTACCGAAGAAAACTTTCAAGGTGTCAGTTTGATATTTACAATATAAAGACTTTAAATTAGATATTGCAGAAAGTTTTAACCAAGACTTGTGAAGAATAATTTTTTTCTTATTTGTCTTTGTGCAAAAAGTTTTAAACAAATAATCACTTCAGTAATTTGTTTTCAATGCCTCTTAAAATATAAGGACAGATCAACATATCTCATACTGATAACCAATACACACTAATCTGGTCTACATGACTTTACCCTAGAAATTGCATGTTTTACTTATACTAGTGATTATGCTGAACTCCTGGCTTACAGCTTGCTCAGCTCTATGGACTAGCTATTTAACATATATACATATAGTAATGGTGAACAATAAAAACAGGATTCTCATCATAATACAAGCTAAAACTACATTCATGAGCTCAAAAAGAGAGTAGTGTACATAATATAAGAACAACTGTTAAATTGCGTAAGTTTACCATACTTTATATCTTAGAGTACAATGCTTAGAACACAAGTAGGTGATTATGACTAGAGGGTATATCATGGTAATATGTAAGTGACAGATTGCAATATCTCCACCTGTTATCATTATTATACATTTACTATTGAATGCCTAGCTAATTAAAACAGCCTGAGAAATGTAGTAGGTTATCTCTGTGTATTTAAGTACAGATGTAGGGAGATGATAGAAGTAAGCCACTACCATACACACTTGCCTGATGTGGGGACACACTGTCACTGACATATTACCACTCACTTATCATACTACCATATTTGCTTCAGGGATAATTAGGGACATCAGCATGGAGCCAATGATGATGGGGCCTGAAATGGGAACAAGTCTGTAGTCCATGGGCGAAACTTACAGTTCAGTGACAAAGGTTTCTGGAAAACATGTTGGTTCCCTAAGTTTAAGGGATGAGGGAAGAGGAAATGGCAGGGCTGAACACAGGGTCCGAATTACTAGAACAGGGAAAGATAACCCAAATGTACACGAACTACTCACACTTCAACAACATGATTACAACATATAGCCTACCCTATCCAAGGTACCATAAACAAAACAACAAGCATTCTTGGTTTCTATAGTTTTTGGACTTTTGAAAGTGTTTCGTTAGTTTGAATGTGATGTTAACTAGTCTATCTTCTCTTATTTTTTCAGGGTAAGACTTTATTTCTGTTTAAATAGGACATCAGTTCAAATACAAACAGCAGATTAATGTTGTTACAATGATAGGGGATATTGCATGATATAGGTTTCTGGAATATCTGGTTAAAAATCTGACATAATAAGGAGAGTACGTGCAATGGTTTAGTGGAATATATAATACACATACATCCGTGTAATAAATAGTTTATGTGGATATACAGATATTAGAGATTACCCAAAGTCATGCTCTAAATTATTGGTTATGTAGTGTTTGTAGACTACCATTCTTCATAGATCTTATAACTTATCATTTTTATAATGGGGATAACATATAAGTGTGTCATCAATGTTCAAAGGCATAGAGCGTATGGCTTGGGTAAATTCTGAGCATGACTGATGCACAGAGTGGACAATTGATAGATGATGGTAATGCTGTGAGTATACACCGAGTGTAATGGTCAGGGGATGGGACACAGGCAACATGCTGTATAAATGCTACCCATGGATAGAAAACAAACCAGTCAATGGACGGGTTAGTCTGCAAATATGGTAGAATGATCTGCCCCGCAATAAGCTTTAAGAGCTGACTAGGACACAGTCTAAACTGGAATAACTAATATTGTCACAGTGCCGCCCACCACATCACAGCTGGCAAGGTTAAATGGTACTGGCTCACATGACATCAGGCCCCCTCCGTCTGCATGCCACAGCTAGGTTATCCTGTCACAGAAATACAAGTTACTCTTAGATATTTTGCAAACTGAAAGTAAAATGACTGAGTTATATACACACCAATGTACTGACAATTGACAATGATTTACATGGTAGCTGAAACAGAGTATTTATGTAAAGAAGTTCCTTAAAAACTTCATATTTATGTATATTTATACTTTGAATAAATGAATTGAGAACAATTTTCTTGCCTCCACCAATCTATCCATGTGCTATTTGTTATATATATGTATTTATGTTTTGTAACAAATCAGGTATGAGTAGGCTATGATGAATCAATGGCTTTTAAACTAGCTTAAAATAGAAGATATTATGTTTGTATAGGCCCGACTTTGTACAAGTTTCTCTGAGAAATCAATTGAGTATTACATTATTTCTTCCAAATCTCCAAAGCGATCCTCAAAACAATTATTTACTCTCCGGAATTATGTAATGTTGTGTGCGAAGCCCAGTTATAATCTAGGAAAGGCGTATGTAAAGGATATATTTATTTTTATCTGACTCGCCCGCAGAGATGCAAATAATTATTTTATATGAGTAAAATGGCCATGTATCTGAAATAAAACATAATATAAGAAGGGAAATAAAAATGTGCATGCCTCCAACAGGGCAAACCCAGGACCCGAGCTAAACAATCCAATGGAAGAATGGCACAAAGTTCTCCAAAGTACAGAGTGCCAATCTCTCTCAATGTGACACACAGACAGAAGGACAAATACTAGTCTGAAACCTATGTAATATTTGACTTTATTTACTTACAAGATTCTGATTCATTTTCCTCAGTAAGGACCTGCTCTCCACCAGAGTCTAGTGACGTCACATAGTTCATCGGGAACACACCCATTTTCCCGTTTAGTTCCCCTTTCCACCAACTATTATCCTCCTTACTGAGCACATTGATTACAGCATCTTTCAGGAATGTCAACTCATCCTCGTTCTGGGCTTCATACGGGTACAGAGCTATCACCTGTTCAACTGAATCATAAACAACACAGGGAAATTGATAATCATATACTTCCAATGATACATCATGATAACTTAAACTAAACTATACTAATTAAATGCTACGATTTTAGTTTGACCTAATTGATACATTGTAAGCTATATCATATGGGGTTAGTTAGGTGGGGAAACTGGAATAGGTCTGAGTGTGAAAGGATTACCTAAAATTATATCTGTTCTAAATAAGACAGTGATATCTAAAAAAAAAACAATATTTCATGCAACATATTATACAGATAGCTACATTTAATACATATTGAGAAATAAGATTAGAATTTGTGATAAAAGAATCCAATGCTTAACTTTGATTGATTGATTGATTGGTGTTTAATGCCATGTTAATATGTATTTCTATAACATGGTGTGTATAGAACAGTAATGGCCAGACAAACTCAACCATAAAATGTGAAATGGTTGGTTCTAATGGAAAATGAATGTTACTCCAGTGCTAAACAAAGCAGTATGTCTCTACTTGCTATATACTTCCATCAGACTCTTACCTACGATGCATTTTGCTGAAAGTACAAGAAACAAGAATAGTATAAATCGAGATCCAGGGGCTAAGCCAGAAATCAGAAGTATGATGTCCAAAATGGTAATTTTGCCTCACTTTTCATGTTACTGGGTGTCCACTTTTGACAGTTCCCTATCTCCTGCATGTTAAAGTTTCTCAAAGCAGGGTGTCCAAATGAGGCAATTGTACATTTCAGGGCATACATTTGGATGGGTGGACGGATGTCTGCCTCAGCCATTGTCAAGATAGAAAAGGCCAAATTCTGAATGAACTTACCCACATTAGCCTCCTGATCATTTTGAGCTGGTGTGGGGGTAGAGGAGTTTGGCGTGCTGCTTCCCACAGGCTCCTAGAGAAGAAAAAATTATAGTGATCATTATAGGCTTTAACATTTAAAACATAGGAATACAAAATTGTAAAATAAAAATATTAAACATAATTAAAAACATGCTTTTCTTTTTGTTTACGGCAATGAATGGAATAATATATACCAGGTAAATGTACAAAGGAACAAGAACATATACGGGTGCAAATCAATAAACATACCAGGTAACCCAGACAAAATGTATGCTTCTTCAGATGTTTAGTAAGTATTCATACAATTCATATTTATATTTGAAGTAATAACCTGTGAAGTAGTGAGAGGGGAAGAAGAGAGTGTTTGCTGAGCATCTGGGGTTGACCTAGCACTTGATGACCCCAGCAGCTTAACATAGTTAGCAGGAAACCAGCCAATCTTCCTTTTCTGACCACGCGCCTGTAGCTCTCCTTCCCACCATCCACTGGGACTCTTCTTTCTCACCGAGATCAGCTGACCCGGACTCAGAGACAGCTGTTCGGGGCCGGTGGCTGTGTATGTGGCAATCACTGAGGCTATCTCTGTACAAATAGAAACCCAACAGTCAAAAGAAATAGTTTAACACCAACAAGTTTAAATTTAACCTACTTGTAAGTAACATTGGCAGTCTGTGACATATTGTTCAATATTTAAACATGTACAACACCTTTTGCATCCAATTTCTATCTTTCCAATAGATGTGAGACATTTTTGGCCAAAGTGCACTACATTTTAACACATTCTTAATTCAACAACCAATGACTACCATATGCAATAGGACAAAATACACAAATTACAATGCAAATTAAGACAGAACGACTTTCTGTTGTCAGCTTAAAAGCACATGGAGTGGCAATCTGCTTGTACTGATATAAGATAATTAGCTTATTACCCATATCAGATAAAAGTCACACCTCAATTTTTTCTCTTCAACTATGCAAGATTGATTGATTGGTGTTTAAAGCCATGCTTAAAGTTAGTTCACTTAAATGATAGCAGTGTACTTTAAAGGAGTGAACAAGTACAAAACCATAATATGAAGTGTTATATACAAATACTCTATTAGAAAATTAGGGATCCTCATTAACTGCATCCATAAGTATGCTTCAATTATATACAGTCTATAGCTAGAGGACCAATTATACATGCAAGTGGTTCATAAAGTGTTTATAACTGTATATAACCTACCTGGCTTTTTGTTGGTTTTCGTTATTTGATTAGGCTAGAAGGAAACAGAAAAATGTAGAACTGAAAACACATGTCTCTTTAAAATACATCCATCAAAATGCTGAAATGTCTTGAATATAAAAGTTTTGAACATAAATACAAATAATTAGAATATTTAATTTGTGAAGTTCAATGGAAACAAAAAGATTAGTGGCAAGCTCAACCAAATGCATGCACATGAACGTAATAAATAAACACAATGCTCAACATTTGATATGAGAGAATTCCAACTTCTGTGTTGGTAAATTACTGAAGTCCATCAGGCTTGTAAGAAAGTCTTTGCTTTTTTGTTCATAGAGTGGATAGATCAGCCATCAACAACAAAATGAGTCATTTATCTGTTTACAAATTAGACAATTGTTCCAAAACACTACATTATCCCAAAAAATTCCACATATAACAAGTGAACTACAATAGTATTTAATGACTAACACAAATCCCTGAATAATAACTCAATAGCAATATTTGGACAGAGAAAAATCCTATATGAAGTTATGGCTTTAAACTGAAAATATTGCACGTTTATCATTATGAAAGGTTAATCAAGCAAACAAACTAATACTGTGAGTACAAAATATCAGGGGCTAAATATTACATAACTACAATTTGTTTTGAGTAGATTACAAATTAAATTCAAATTTAATGTCGTACTCAAGCATGTAGTTACAAGAAGACCTATTTTACTACAATAAAATTTTACTCTTTAAAAAAAAAAAGAAGAGATGACACATTAACTTCTGTGTTGTTATTCTGTGCTGTTCTTACTGTGTCTACACCCTTTTATTTACAATTCACACTCAACCAACCCAGCCGATAGTGTACATGCTAATGATACAATCAATATCAAAACCAAGAAGTCATGTAGTTATTAATAATATAATCATATATAATGTCTAAATGTAAAATGAAACTGAAAGCTTGTTAATAGATTTTTGCCATTTTTAATTCCCCAGAAAATAATCCAATTTTTTCAGAGTTTTTTTCCCTCCAAAATAAGGCTTTTATTACTTTTTTTTTATTAGGCCTGTGATGCATGCATGTCATCACTTTTAAAGCACCAACTTTTGCCAGTGTAAAATGTATTGAAGGTATTATTATTCATTGTGCATTGAGGAGGCTCTTTTGTGTTTTAAGTTAACCCTTGTTATAAAACTCACTATCCCTTTATTTTGTAATAACATTCAAATACATCTCTCTTAACTCTCTCACAATCATGTTTCAGGTTATTTTATCCATTAGATTGATTGATTGATTGGTGTTTTATTCCCTGCTTAAGGGTATTTCATGTATATGACGGTGATGTATTCCAACAATTAATCACACTAGCACAACAGAGATGAGAAGTGTTTCCATACTGTTAGAAAGTTCTTTTTTTTTTTACCCCAGTGAAGACAGTATTACTACTCGGGAAAAAAAAGTGCCCATCATTTTAGTACAACACTAAAAGATGAAAGAGCACATAACACTTGATCCAAAGTGAATAAGCTTGTTTAGACAACAGCTACATACTCACGTCGTTGGTGACACGACAGTATGAATGTCAGAATATTATGCCACAATGTACAAGAAGCAAGTATTATAGTTCCTACTTGTAATGGAGGAATTAGCTGATCAGGAGGTTTAAGTTGAGCTATTTCCTCATCTTGTGGTGATGATGATTGGGTGTCCAGAGTTTCTGGTTGTAAGACCTCCACCTCCTTCATTATAGACAGCACAGGGATAGAAAGAGACAGGGCAGTCAACACACACAAACAACTCGATAATATGGGATACGAGGCAGATTCTTTGAAGGTTGGTTCATTGATTGGTGTTTTACCCCATGCTTTTGGGGTATTTTACTGTTTTGATGGCGGTGTATTCCAACAATAATGGACATTATCAACATAACCATGATGCAAAGCATTTATATTCTGTTGGAAAGTTGCTTTTCCTCAAGTGTTAAGTCAAAACAGCGTTGCTTCAAACAAAATGCCCCTAGTCAGAGGGCGCATTCTTTGAAGGTAATTTTGACACTAATAATATGAGCTACTAATTAACACAAATATAGCATCAGATCAAACTGCCTGACCAAAACTGAATTTAAATTCTGTATTAATGGTTAATGTTATACCAGTTTCACTTACTATATATGTGAATTATGGCAGTTTTAGTAAGATTGGATAAAAAAGAAAGTGCCAAAACTTAGAAAGAAGTTAGAAATAGTTTGTTAAAATCAAAATTATGTGTATTATAGTATAACTGGTTTAATTTGATGTTAGCACAAACCTTCAAACAATCATGCCCGAGTTAGTAACAAGATAACATATAAGTACAAAGGTAGCTTCAACCCAAAGTATGACAAGTGATACATATTTACAGACACAAATGTAGTCAAATCTTCAAAATTAAATATTTTATGTAGTATTTTTGTTTGCAAGACAATAAAACTCCCAAAGATAATCGTAATAAATGATAAAATTGTACAGTCACTACTTGGTGGGCATGTAAATTTGTATCAAAAGTCAGTATTAGTATTAACAAACACATGCATTGTGTATATAAACATTAATATATATATATATATATAGTCCACAGACATACATATATGCCTAAAAAAAAAAACTAAAAAAACTTGGCAA
>JARFOD010103023.1:0-50772 GCA_031763545.1 Mopalia muscosa
AGGTGGTTAAATTAAATTATCGGACATTTACAATATAACATGATCATGTTGTCATGTCTCAATCACGCAATTTTTTTTAAAGAATTCTTGTTTCAAATTTTGGTTGTTATGCTGCGTTTCTTTTTTGAGAAAGTATATTTCATTTTACCAACGATGGTTAACTTTAACAGCATTGCCCACACAACACAACCATCAAATCTGAAGTGTTTTGTTGCTTTGCAAAATTAATGTTTCTAGTGCGTTACTACAGGACGATCCTATAGTGCGTTCGGGACGTCACAATTCGTGCTGTAGGCCTACTATATAACAAAAAGCATTCGAAAGTACTGCTACGAGTTGTCAACACGATTTCACGATGTACATTCCTTTCGAGTGCTACTACGAGTGGAAAATACTACTCGTCAACTCGATGCTTATTCGTAAATACGACCAGCTACGCCACGAGTGGTGTAGATCACTTTCTGGAATGCAATATAAATCAGTAGTCACTAGGGGCTACTGTCCAGGCCGAAAAACAACAGTAGGTACGCACTGATTTAACATTGCCTGAAGCGGCAGGTTTGGGACGCAACCAGAGGCACTATTGGCGACTAGTCGTAAGGGATCAAACTTGTTTGAAGGTTTATCTCGTCGCCAACTGTCGGCGATTAATCTACTCGTGTGCAGCAAACACGTGGCATTAGTGTAAGTTGACTTGGAGGCCTGTTTCACAAAGCGATTTTAGCTTACGCCAAACTAATTACCATGGCGGCCAGTGTTGAAGACATAGTGTTTCCATGACAGTAACGTTAAAGGTAAACTAAGATCGCTTTGTGAAACAAGCCCCTAAATAGCTCCATGTGCGACAAAAGCTGTCGCTTACGGAAAATCTCTTGCAACAATAGTATTTAACTGCGCTGCCCTGCCTTCCATCTGGTCGAAAGATATAAAGCAGGTTCCAGACTCAAAATCATATCCATAGGAGCCTGGTGTCATACGGCCCCAGTCGCCAGCATTTCTGATAATTTGTCTCACTATTACACATTATCAAGTCCTCAATATCCAGCTAAACCGCTTTCCATTTCAAACACTTCACCATTTTCCAATGTCATAATGCGCTTGCGCGATCCCTAAACATAACAGTTTGTATAAAGAGTAGCACTACTGTCTTTACGTAGCACTACAGGAAAATGAACTCTCCAACATTATGGAAACGCTACACACCTTCGTTGTTCTATTCCCAATTATAGTTTGAATACACCAATGCATATACGTGAAATACCCATACTGCGTTTTCGGCTGCGTTACATGGCAAAAGCTAATCTTACACGTCATTTCAAATAACAGACTTGACAAAACATTCTTACCCATGCATTTTGACCAAGATCATAACAGAAAACAAAAACAGACCACCATATAAGCCCACTTCAGACTAGACAAGGCGCAACATCGCATTGCTGTCACGCTGCACGCAAATAATGTAGAACACTATCTTCCATGTCGCGTGACAGTCTAGCTAAAAGTTTCCATATCTTGTCATGGAATGAAAAGTTTAAGAACTCATCTGACGAATTTTCTCGAAAATTTTCAATGTTAATGTAAACCTTGCCTGTTACGAATAACTTTTTACGCTTTCAAATTCCCAACAATCATGCTCCAGTCTAATCCAATACGATATTTTTTACGAACAACGTTTTAAAGAAAGGTACTTAATATATTGGGCTCAAAATGGGCTTTAATTTATCGTACTGGACTTTGATTGGGTAAAAAAGTTGTCCGGAACACATGAGGCTTTTACTTGAAATTGTTTGTTTACACCGACAACATCATTAACAAATTGCCTAAATTCTACGCCCAAGTGACGTTGTGGTATTGTCATAAACTATGGAGTGTGAATTGGTCACCCCTATCAGCCAGGTTTGTTTCTTTGCGGTTTTACTTTTTTTTTTTTGTTATACTATTTACTCATTCTTTTTCTCTTTTCACTCACATGACGGCCTGCCAGCCTTATGGGCGGCAACTAGGAACCACATTCGACGGGAACGACAAGAAAACAATGTTGGGACTGCACAATCACCAAACTTGAAACCAGGACCCATGACAGAACGTCTTCGTGCTTTCCCTTAGCGCTCATGGCTTCACACACCCATGATAGAACGTCTAAGTGCTCTGCCTGAGCGCTCATGGCTCCACACAACACGACAATGCCTTCCGCTGCTTCCGGCCCGCGGCCGTGGCTCAGTGGGTAGCGAATGCGCTTCCTTAAGTGAACCTGCTTCGATTTACCGTACACGGGATTGAGTCCGCCTGTCGACCATCATGTATATAAGAGAGTCACATGTTGCGGCTCCGGCAATCGCGGGGTCGGTTTTTAGGAGGTTTCCTCCCAATTTTCCACCGTAATATGTCTGTGTACTGTGTGAAATGAACAATCTGTCGTCATATCAGTGAAATACCCTTGAGGAGACATTAAACACCAATCAATCAATCAAACAAACAAACAGCTGCACCCATCATGAAGTCGTTAATCTCAATTACACTATAGTAAGTAGTAATACACAATAAAAACTTTTAAGAGACAAATGTATTTTTTTTATTTGCTTCTTTGATTGAATTGTTGCGGCATATCTTTGGTTACATCCAAAGAATGTGGCACAAGTCTGTAGAGTATGGAGAATAAATAATCAACGTAACATAGAAATATGATAATAAATAGCTTACAATGCATATTTAGCACCTAAGCAAACTGGCAATGAATTGAGCGGATGCTAACAGTGTACTCAGTCTGAGAGTTTGTCGGATTAAAATCAACATACGGCGCATTTTTCTATGCTGGTAGGATGAACAATATTTCGTGAATAATGTAAAGTTTTAAACCGACACAATTGGTTTATTAAAGTAAGTGTTGGTTTGAATGTCAAAACAGTAAATAGAAAATTACTCTCGAAAATATTGACGATAATAGAACATATTAAATAAGAATGTTTTGTACTCATCTAATCGATTTTGCGGGTAAGAAAATGTGTAGAACATACTATGGCATTCTCAATGAAACAGTCTGTCATAATAGGACAGTTTAATGCTTGTCAGTGAAAAGAAAAACAGAGTTCATAAAGACCGCTGTAAATAAGTCAGAGAAAATTAGATCAAGAACGAATATCATATATTGTTTGGCGTACTCGGTCCTAAGTTGTCGCGAATAAAGAATGAATTAACTGTCAGTTTTTAGAATAGATAACTTTATTTACGAACAATAATTAGTAGTCCGTGTTTAAGTGTGTAGGCAAAAAAATAAATGGATAGTTTGGGGGGTTTATGGTTTAAGGAACAATGGTGCATACTCAGTTCGAGAGCTTATTGGCTAAGAAACTGTCGAACAGTTTTCTTTGTTTACGAAGCAGGCTCAATTTGAGAATTTGTCTGATTGAAAAAAAATCACCATATTTCTTTTGTAGGATGCATGCTCAATTTGAGAATTGTCTAATAAAAATTATTTTGTAGAATGCATGCTCAAGCTGAGAGTTCGCCTGATAAAGAATAGGCAATCAGATGTTTTTGTGCGAGACAAGCTCAGTTTGAGAGATTGTCTGATAAAGAAAAAAACACCATAATTCTTTTGTAGGATGCATGCTCAAGGATGAATTTGAGAGTTTGTCTTGTAAGATACATGTCCATTTCATAGCTTGTCCGTTAAAGAACAGTAGATTAGTTATCTTTTGTACAGTGCATGCTCAAGCTGAGAGCTTTTCAGATAAAGAACTGTCAACCAATTTCTTTGAATTTTAGAGTTTGTCTGATAAGGAAAACCCCAACCAATTTGTTTTGTAGGATGTATGTTATATCTGAGAGTTTGCCAGATGAAAAACAATGAATCAGTTGTCTTATGGTAGGACAGATAGCAATAATGTGGATTTAATAAAGGATCATTTTAAACAAATAACCTGTCTCAAAAGATGATGATCTTAGTTTAAGATATCATTGTGTAAAGTATGGTGCCACTTTGTGGAAATAATAAATGCTTGTCGTAATATTCACTACAAGAAAAAGACTAATAATTGTGGAACAACACCGACAAACTAATCGAAGCCTGCCATCCAAACCATTGCATACATCCGCCTACAATAAATTCTTACAGCACTTCTAGCGCTCAGTCAATCTATCCTGTGTGACAAAGCAGGTAGAATGGCTGGGGTTAAGGTTATCTGGCGGGCAATCGGGATCGAGATAAGGGGTGTAAGAACAACCTAAAATTTAATTGTTTTCTGGGGAAGGGGAAGAAAAAAAGAAGATGCATCAGAAGGGTATAGGGGGCAGTCTGTCGCGTCTTCAAATATGGAACAAACGACCTACTTTTTGTGCGTTGGAAGAAACAAATATATGTTCAAAGTCAGGCACTCAGTTCGCGAGCTTGTCAGAAATATTAACGTATAACTTACTTGGTCCGTAAAATAAAGTACATAGCATGTGGTCATAAGATATACTCCGTCTAACAATGTTGACCATTTCATTTTGTGGGAGTAGAGTGCAATTGTGTCCTTTACAATGTAATTTGCAAAGTGCAAAAATCGCAAGCTGAAAATGTTCTGTTTTTATAAAATAGTTTACATATTAAAATGTTGCATTAGAAAAGGCACAACAAATTTACCAGATTGGACATAGTATTTGCAAAGATACAAAATACAGTTTTTTATGGGATAGTATTGTTTTTCCTGAAATCTCTCTACTGATGGGATTGGGATTTTAAAAAAGCTGTAAGCATTAGTTCAAATGTTATCAGTTCAATTCTTCCTAAAAATCGCCATTCTCTATTCACTGAGATTTACAACAACTTGCGTATTGAAAGACTTGTGTATGTAGGAAAAAAAAAAAAGGCAAAATGCAAAAATCTTTTTCAAGTTTGTCGTTATAGTGTTAGATAAAGTAGAGATTTAGCGTTCTCAAACTGGGTGTTTGTCGGATTAATTCAGCTTAGCATCAGCCGCAAAGCCCACCCTAGGTATGTCGTTAACGTGAGAGAAATACCTCCATGCAGTCGGAAAATAGTTTACAATTCGTATACAATCATATCCATTACACAGCTATTGATATCATATGCGATATCCGCATATTGTCATGAGGCCCAATATCGGCAGAGTTTTGGGGTCGCTTACAGTTTCTAGCCCAAGCTGTATGTTTGACAGTCTTTGTGCAGTCGTGAAATAAATAATCTTGAGTGGTTCCCTATGATAAAGTTTGTCTATCACTTTGATAGGTCCGATGTCAAGGTCAAACTCCACCTCGTCGTTATCTGACACACAGGTCAGAGGTTGTCCTGAGGAAATATACACTTTCCATTCGTGAAATATCCAGCATACAGAATGCAAGTCATCCAATATCTGACACTTAAATCAGCGCCACCTGGTGATACTGATTGAAAATAAAATGAAATCACAACGAGTAAACCTTAGCTTCACATAAACGGAAGTCAATGGCGTTTCCGTGAACGCCTGTGTGAGGACCGAGCCCGTCGCCCACATTCGCAACATACAGTCACGTGTTTACTTTCAAAGTACCAGCGCTCTTCGTACGTTGTGTTAACGCCGTACGTGGGAACTGGATTGCATCTATTAGGGTCCCGCCTCAGTATTTTTACAGGATATAATTTAGGAATACATTCATATAAGTTTAATACACACTTTTTAGTCTGACACTCGCCAGTTTGTAAATAACGGGGAAAATACTCGTAGTCCAAACTTTTCCACACAGTTTTCATTTGGCACTCCCACGGTGGATGGAAATACGTGGAATCTTCATCCGGATTTCTCCTTTTCCTCTGTTTACGTTCTAAACGTTTTAAAATTGACTTAAGTGACTTTCGTATGGATCTTTTATTGACTTTTGAGTTCTGCAGTAAACTCCGAATGTTTCTTATTGGATTATAACTATTCTCATAGTCTGCGATCAGCTCACGCTTGAAACGACTGGTCCATTGTACATTCTGTGCTGAATATTCAGCCATTTGCCGCGCGTCCTGAGATTCATCATTAACATCGCCTTCATCTTCCTCAAAATCCTCTTCGCTTTTCACATAATTACCCTCCTCGTCAAACTCCGATGATTGAGCTTTTAACAGAGCTCTTTTCATTCCATCCTCATCCAGCGCCATTCGCTCAGAGTCGAAGGCAGGACCCATTCGTTGATGCAGCGCTTTCGGGTCAACCGGAAGACAAGGTTTGTTATAAAAAGTTATCATTTGCCGGCCCATGTCATCCTCGGACACAACCGGGCCAGCCGGTCGGGGCACGGCGAGAACCACCGAACTCAACATGTAGACATAAAATAACAGGATAAGTGACTTGCGTAATCGCTTCACCTGTAAAGAAATATCAGAAATAGATTAGTATGGTTTAATAAATCAAAATATAGAAAATAAGCTCGCGTCTCTTGTCCTTTCTCGGAGTTATGACTTTGGTCTACTATGTCAGCTTATATAGTGAGAGTCACAATATATAGAAGAATTCGCTTTTAGCACAATGCAATTCACAATCTATTAATCTTATTCTGTTTCTTGCACTATTAGAGATTCGTACTTTTAAACCTCTAATACAAAAGTGCTTACGTCTAAAATCACCATGTGGATAAAAATGAGATTGATGTTTCCATTGTACCTATAAGATCAGAAAATTACTTTAGTGGGGATTCTATAGCATCTTCTCTAGCCAAGAGTTACTATTCCGCGCTACTCTGATTTCAACCCTTGGCAGATAAGTAACGTACAATGAGAGTGTCAGCTTCGCCATCTGGCGGATAAAACGGCCAGATTTTTAGTTAACTTTGCCTGTTTACAGTTACATTCGCCGCTATTTTCACTTGCCAAGTCTTCAAATAACAAACAACATCTGATTGGATACGTAGAACATCGTACCATCCAATCAATTGCTTGCAAGCCGAGCCTCATTACACTGAATTATCCGCCAAGGGTTGAAATCCAGAGTAGCTCGGAATAGTAACCCTACTTAACGGATTCTATTTATGTATATAACCAATTTCTAATAAAGTTTCAGAAAAGTTTAAAAAAGAAATAATTAAAAAAAAAAAATGCCCGAAAAATGGACTAATCATTTCTGCCTTTTATCCCGCGGTATGTCATTCCAATTTTTGATAATAATTCCTAACACTGTTTTTCCTACTATCATTTATAAAGTAGTACTCTAGGAAAGATTCGTGCTTTGAGGATTCGTTGAGACACTGAAGAATTCTTTAAAAGTACTATTATAGACATTTGTTTATAAGACTTAAGTTATCTGTATAATTCATATATTACATGCATATATCTATGATTTTATAATGAAGACAAAAGGGATGCTCTAATAAATTCCATGAACTATTATATAACCGAGAAAAAAACTATCTCTAAGATTATCAAGAATCTATATGCAGGCAAAAAACGAAACATCGCTATTTTTTATATTACAAACATATAATTGAAGTAGCCTAAATATGTGCAAATTCCGGACAAAATAATTGACAAACGAAATTAAACAAAAGTAATTATGTTGGTTTAAAAAAACAGAAATTGGGTATTATATTATATAAAAAAAGCAGACAATTAATTTAAACGAAATAGATTTACTTACTCGTTTGACAACCCAGAAAATACACATCTCATGTGTTAAAGGGATGGCGTGGTGTAACCAGGCCAGGCAACGTGCCGGAAGGTTCATATCACAGGCGGTGTGGTTCGGTCTGACGGCAGAGTGTTTGAAGAGACATTGCCGAGACCTTCTGGACGACTTCAAGACATAAATGGTTGGCTCCAGACTTGGTCTTCTATTCCACAGTAAAGTCTCGCACTTAATTTCCACATCCGCTCCCTACCTGCAAGTCGAAGAGAAATTCATTATAAGTGTACTCCCTATAGATGCAGAGGACTAGTTTTTCTTCAAGAACAATTAACAACCATACAGCTACATCAGCATGTTCTAAAAGCCTTTCAAAAACTCAAGAGTAACTTCCCAGGAATAAAACAAACCGCAAGAAGAGTTGATACGACTTTCTTTGAGTTTTTAAATGTCACCTTATTTTTTGTCATTTTACACAACTGTTCCATTGCCAGGAATAGAAGCATTGTAATTTTCAAACAGCATCAAGTGTACTTAGCTATTGAAATGATTAAATGATGAGGAACCCTTCAACTTGGAGTTGTTTGGACAACAGTATTACTTAACACAGAGCTCTTACCGAACTTTATAATCAGCGTTAGCTTACAAGACATATTGATACATATTCCGCTGCGAGTACCTTAAACATGAATGCGACCCGGGATTTCACATACACGAGAAAAGGCACAATAGAATTTGGATATTTCCGTTACTATTGCCTGTAAAATTATTTTCGCTTAGTAATTTGATACGCACAAATAGCGCACGCGGACAGAAATAAACAACACTTTTAGGAGTGATTCTCATAAATAGTGCCTTTCCAATGCAGTTAAACAGCATGTGAGTTAACATTACACACGGTTGATTGGCAGCTAATGTAAGTAAGTATCCAGTACAAAGATAGTTTTAAAAAGGTATCAAAAGAGGGTTGATTTGACGCCTACTCGTGGTAGGCACAATTTCAAGCCTTGAAACCTTTTCAATCGAGTCGATCGTCACTATAAGCGAGACAGCACGAATTCTTTGTACTTCGCTTGATAACATTGCCAATTAATCGTTCAATTGCGATCAACTAGGCATGGGGCGAGCGCTCTATATAGTCACATAATTCACACATATTCTTAAAATAGCTCGATCCCATGTGAAATACCCTTTCGACTTGCACGTATGTTAAACAGTTAGCGTATTTCAAGGCACTCGGCAATAGAGTACCCAGTTTCCTCGGTGATAGGCTCGGTGTCGACCCCTTTTTGCAACGAGTCCTTTCATTCATAGAGCAATTGGCTTTGAACCCCCGCTTTCAGTTCTCGGCTTCCGGATAGCTTAACTAGGCAAAAGCTCTGGAACCCTCGATAACAACCCTTTACAAGTCTATCAAATCAAGAGCAATGTTTATGTAAATAAGAGTCTATTTTAGTTAGGATCCGTCACTTGGGTTATGGTTAAGAGGGATCGTCTCAATCGAGCGAAAATCAATCAGATATTGTTGCTGGGTGCTAAACACATGGAGACAAAATCCCTATTGATCGTGTGCGTTTACAGCTTTTCACGGTAATTTATTTTGGTCTCGGCTGATGAATGGTTTATTGGTAAATTCTCATAAGAGCGCCTCCCCCACTCTCCGGTCGTTCTCTATGCGCACCATGAAAGCCGTGACGTAGGCAGGACAAAGTGAACAATTAACCTCAGGTAACATGGTTAGTAACATTAAAGTCAAAATCCAATCAAATTAATTACACAAAACTTAAAGGCAAATGTATCCCCATGGTGACGTCATTGACATACGAACAAACGAATAAATCCATTAACAAACACAGGGCTCTAAAACTAGGGTCGAAGTTCGCGTTATACAGCAGTTTTTACCAAGTCAAGACCACATGTCCTTTGCTAGCACAGTTATGTCCCTTGTACTGGTAGAGCTCTTGTTCTCATAAGACGTGTTTTTCAAAATGGATTATGTAAGAAGTTTATAAAGTCTCATACCCACATTTAAATTATAGGAGCATGCATTTATTTAAACATACGGTTACACGCTGCTATCATTTTTGATTAACACTTTAACAAATACTTGCATAAGTAATCAATATAAAGTTCATGCCCACATTTGAATTATAGGAGCATGATTTTGTATGAACTTACGCACACACGCTGCTATCATTTTCCACAAATACCGCTTTAAGCAATCATTATAAAGTAAGGGTAAATATGATTGGTTGTTTTCTTTATTGAAGTGCTATATAATTCCATAGGTATGTATCTGCTGACCAACTGATTACAGATACACACTGGGTATGTCTGACTTGCTTGCTTGTTCATTTGTACAAATGTAGTGGATCTACAGGCATCATTAACAACGGACATCCAAGTCTGTTTACTCAGATTACAGAATTATGATAAACACACAAAAACAAAGAAATGAATGCGTAAAATACATAATATTTTTCGACAACATAAAACCGCTTTCCATTTGTGCTGATTTATTAATTGATATCGACTCTAATTGATTGAGCTGATTTAAGTTCTTTTTTAAAAAAAATAAATTCCTGATATTTACATCGCCATTAACAAGGCAGAAAATATACCTGCAAGTTTAACTTTTAAAAGGCTGATCCCCCTCTACCCTAAACACTCCCACTCCTCACACACATTCCCCACTCACAGCAATTTGTAGTTTATCTTGTTTCGTTGCCAACGTTACTTTATTTCTTGATTAGGGCTTTACTAATGTTTTGATAGGTGGTATTATCTACTAAAAGTACATAGAAACCCACGTGACTAGTTGGATACAAACAAACCGTTAGGCGGATAATCCGAATACCGGCGCTAATTTCACGCGCTCTTTTCTCGCGGAATCTCGCCCTGTGCGTCAATATTCCAGTTCTGACGTTTCACCCAAACTGTGCAAATACAGCTGGTAGCCGGCACGTTTAGAAGGGGCAAATTGGCTATATACATTTTGGATTTTATCAACCAGCTAAATTAAAGAGAGCCGCCAGTTGTTATGTGTTGACGTCACTGTAAGCGCTAAAAATAGGCGATGCAAATATTTCAGCGCTAGGTGTTTTGATGACATACCTTAGTCACACAATAGTATCTCAAGTGGGGGTGTAACGATTAAATAATCACCAGAGCAAATAGCTTACCGGAATACTTCATTATACCTCAGGTGAAATGAAAACACTCTAGCGGATGGTTAATGGCATAGCAAACGCCGATTCGCTGGTTTTACAACGTCTCAAAAGCTTACATTGCTTAACAGAGTCAAATTTAAGTCGCAGAAAGACTCGAACACACAAAGCACATGATCGTTAGGTAGCTAGATTGAGAATTCCAGCCAATGTTGACGACGATTTATTTGCAATTTGTTACAAAATGTCACTTTCTTTGTCAAAGATCATTTAAGGCGTTTGCGCATGAAATAATCGATCTCCATGTTTATGTCAATGTGTTTATATTATCGATCTTCAAATTGATGTGTGTCCGATTTATTATATATCTTCTAGTTTGTGTGCGTACGATCTTGTAGATCTCCAAGCTTAAGCACATTATCGATATTCAAGTTAATGTGCAAGTTTATCGACCTTCAAGTTCGTGCGCATGAGATAATCGATTTAAGTACAAGCGAGTGAATGGTCATCAAGTTTATGTCCGTGAGTGTAGGTCTTCATTGAATTATGGTTTGTACCCAGGTAGACTGCAGACATATAACTACTAACTTAATACGGCCTTTTGTAAAAACCTAGTTCATTTCGTCATCTGATTAGCAGAATAATGTTATTGGTCACGGAAATATTACATAGGAATATCTTTGATCAATTCATAAACAAGGCCGTGTATTAATAAATTCCTTGTCGAAACGCTATAAAAATGGGAGAGAATATCCGCCATGTTTCTATGGAGTAGTTTCCGTTATAGCGGATGAATATTAACAGTTAAACAGTAATATCTAGATCAAAATGTCCTTGTTCAGTCGTTCTCCCTGTATCGGTTCTTCGTCAACAGATACTGTAAACCCGCCGGTAATCTTCGCCTGTACGCGGACGAACACGGCTAGACAGAGAAAAGGCTCGGTTGCATAACTTGGACGTATTTGTTGTTGTAGTACTACTACCCATCCCAGAAAGAAAGTTAATTATAAACATTTGACTTACATGGGCCCTAAAAGAACATGTATATAAAATGGGTCCAATGACAAATTCTATTCCGAACAATCAGGCGTCAGAAAGCACAGGAAAGACACAAAGGTAACGTAGCCAACACTTAAAAATTGCATAGTTTGGCAGTATTTTTTATGATAGTCCACTAATGCTTGAGAGTAAAATGATTGGCCAAAGGAAAAATTATTACTTTCTCTTGTGTAATACTAATAATGCAGTATGTACATAGGCTCAGTCGGTACAATTCTGGACATTTCTGCGAAAGAATCAAAGTTCGATAGACTTAACATTAGACATAATTCTTATGTCACTATAGGATGGGTTCCTGGGGCTAAGTCAATAAAATGTTGGACATGTCGGCTAAAGAAACCAGGCTCAATCGCTGGTGAGGCATGCTTAATTTTCTTTCTTTCAGGATAATTTTCCAAGTGATACTAAGGCATGATCATATCTGTAATCAATGTAATGAACAGAATCGCTAGGTTATCAAAGATCCTGGACAGGCGAATACTACAGAGTTGTTTTGAAAGCAAAGAAACATTAAGCGGTGAATGTTTACTTTGAGAGCATTAGTGGCTTATTAATATAATTAAACCCGCATGTCCCTTTCCCGTGGACGAATTCTTCACAGCTGACAGTATCTTCCAGTCCATATTACACCGGACACATACCCTGCAAGTGCCGAGGTCATGTTATCTTAACCCGCCGTACCATACAGTCGTCGCAAAACTTAACGCCACGTGTTTTCTGGTTTCTGATAATTTACCAGTCACCAAATTTCAGTGTAATATGGCCAAGTTTTATAGCTTTGTTGGTTTCCGTCTTTCGCATATATGAAATTATTCTCGCGGAATTCCAATATGCACGGTTCATAGCATTTCCAGGCAATTGCGCAAAAGGACAGGAGATTTCTGGTCGTTCGTTTGTCTAACAACACAACAGCACCTTGGTCATTGTGTTCAAGAGTTTTGCTGCACTATTTGCATCCTCACGACAGGTCGTGAACCATGATGATCCAGACTTGATTCTGGTTGTAGTTTAGAAATGTAGGTGATATGGTCACGGTGCATGACCAAACCTGATCGATCAGTCAGTTGTGGCTAATATGAATTGATGTCCGAATTGTCCTGACACGACACGGCTGCCTGTTTGACCACGCTTGACCTGTTATCAAGAATAACACACGGGCTAACTGACCACTGACATTTGGTCAAGGCGATTTGTAGAAAGTTTTCTGGAGACTAGATATTATCAACAATAGAGACTTAATCATATAAGTGGCAGATATGCGTAGGGCAATAAATGGATCATTTAAAGTGGCAAATACATGATTGACAAGCGACAAAGAGTGACATGTCATTTTGTCCCTGTCTGGGTAAATTAGATAGCGATCCATGGCTTTTTGTCAGCTTCATAATAATGCGGTCGACCTGCTTCTCATCATAATGCGATTTTGCGTGTTTATTTGTCTAAAGACACAGCATTATTTTGAACCACATGTTTACTATGATAGTATCAACCGTGCATTGCGATGTTGTTATAACGCGAAAGTCTAACAAGAACGCGAAACAGTTGTGATAAATATCAACGATACGTTGAGATATTGACATAACGCAAAGTCTAGTGAGAACGCGGCACATTTGTGATAAATATCAACGGTACGTTGAGACATTGATAAAACGCAAAACCTGTCAAGAACACGAGACAGTTGTGATAAATATCAACAGTGCACTGATATGTTGTTAAAACGCGAAATTCTAACAAGAACGCAAAATATTTGTGATAAATATCAACCGCGCATTGTGATTTTGGTATCATAGTTACATGAAAGCCTAAGAACAGAAAAGGTTTGTAATAAATATCAACCGTGCACCAATGTGTTAGACGTAGTACGTGAAATCTTAACAAGAACGCGAGATGTCATCTGTGAATGGCGTTGAGCAAATGATCCACAAGAACCCGACAACAGCCGGCCAAATGAAGTAAAATCTTAACAGGCGCACAAGCGCATCCATCTGCTTGGTTACGTCAATATAAATAAACTATACAGGGACAATGCGTATCAAGCAACAAAAATGTTTTGTTTACTGTATTTTCTTTTGAAAACGAAGGCATTGTTTGTTTATAACGGATAAGGCTAAATGCACACCTTATTTAAAGGTCAATTAGATTACAAGCGAAATATCATTACGAGTAGTTTTGCCTCTTGCATGAAGTAGCTGATTGCACAGACACAATATCAACTGACCGGAATGGACACTTTCCTAGCAAATGTCAGAAAACACTTCAATTCTCGGAGACATTTGAGAAACAATTCCTTGAACGCGTTCACAAATTGAGTGAACCGGCCCTTAAATATCTAAAGAACCAAGGAGAAATCGTGCTAAGACGTCACAATCTCTCGCATCCTTTAATCCTATCCACCCTCGCCTCTTTAAGATATCTTGACCGAATTAGAAGTTTGCTTCTAAATACCACAGTAATACACAACCTATTCCCAAAGCCGTGGTATTTCAAGCATGGCTGCCCGTATAGCTGAGGCTGACGAGCACTATTAAGAGTCGGTAAAACACCAGTTGAGGACAAAAGCGTCCGCTCCGGACTGGGAGATTTCAGTCTTATATTTTTTGGAAAAACTGGGTTTCCGACAACACAATTGTAAGCCATAGTTATTAACCTTTATGCTCGACAAACAAGTTTAATTTTTTTCAGTGCAAAAAATAAAATGAAAATACTTAAATAAAATAAAATAAAAAGGGCTAAGCTCATTGCTAAAACAGCAATGCCCTTGGGTATGTGACAAAACTGTTAATAAGATAAAATTACGAAAGCACTATTATGCGAGGTCTTTTTTACATACTTGAATTGTAATTTATAACCATTAATTAGATGTGTGAAGCAGTTGCTTGAGAAAACCCAAGCTGACTAAAACAACTAACATCGAAAAAAGAAAAACGGCGAATCTGTGTCAAATTAAATAATTTCCAAGTTTGCATAATACAAGTCACGCAAGGTGTTTTCTTCTGTGTGTGCTAAGGAATGCCATAAATGCTAACATTGAACTCTGTAAACTCAACACACCTTTACCACTAGCGACAAGTTATACATACAAGGATAAATATTAAGAAAGGCGGAAATAAGTTACTTTAGAATAAAGAGAAGCACTTAAGTCAGGCTGTTTTTCTTTGCATACCCTGTCGAACGGGTCTGTCCAACCCTCTGTTTCATTATAAGCTATCCCATAAAGCCAGCCTTTTAGAGCAATCTAATTATACGAACATTATTAGAAAAATCTTGCCTTTCGAGCTCTTTTTACTAAACTGTTTTTAAACACGTCATTGATAAGAGGTATAGAGTTGTTTGTAAAATAAACACGAACGTAACTTGGTCTTCAGCTGCGACAGAAATTCCCTAGAATTCTGCTGCAGTTTCCTCTAAGGATGGCATCGTTCCGGTCATCAGGGGAGGTCATGCACAGGAAGGCTAAAGGGAGCTCTGTGGATAACAGTTGATGTTAATGTTGGATATTTAGCAGATATCGTGATCAAATTCAAATCTGAGCATAAACACTAACATTCACATAACAAATAATCATCTGATAGTCGGAAATTCATAAACAAGACAGGAGTCGAATTATAAAGATTAAATTCTTGAGCAGCGCAAAGCGGATTATATCAATGTTTTAAAGTTATTCTAATGTAGAATATTATATACAGCAGCCTACTTTTAGATACAATCGTTCCCTATTAGAAGTTTGGTACTATATTGGGTCGACAGTAAATAGAAAAGGGACTATGTCATTGCACTGATCGCTATTGATTAGCAGTTTAAATGTACTGACATGGAAAGATTTCCAAGAATTATTGAAAATAGAACCGGAGAAAGACTGACAATAAGACAGAAAAGCGCACTCAGAGAACCGAGTGACCCGATGATGCTGAGCCTTATAGCCGAGTCTATATCACTTGTATTATAATGCTCTAATGAAAAATGTCATTCCAGGACCGTGATGGGACCAAAGTTTGAGTCAACCTCCCAGGACGAAGTCGCTAATAACCTATATCGTACAAACCCTTAGTACCGATAGGATCCCATGTGACGGGATGCCGCATACCTGAACAAAACTTCACTGCACAGCAAACTGACACAAAATACGTCCCTAGATTATGTAAGATTCCTTAAAATATTCTCCAAAAGTCCTGCCCTTGGGAAAAAAGTTTATAGGACATATGCAAAGAAACCATGTTTACACTAATGAGACATTGATAAAAGTTTCTCTCTGTGCTTTCAGCTTATTGATATGACTTCTATTGAAAATGTAGATTTAACATTATTTTTCGTGAAATAATTTACGAAACAAACACGCTTGTACAAATACCTTTCAAACGTTATAGAACATTGGAAAAAAGCTAAACAGTTCCCGAGTTTCACTTTTTAATAAATTGGGATTACATCAGTCATATGACTGCGTGACAGCCTAGTGGGTGAAGGAAAACACCCCCTACATCAGGAGCAGCCGACAGAAACAATACGGAATATAGGATTGTGTTACTCGATATCCTTAGATCTGAGAGAGCCAGGGCTACGAAGAGCGCCGTCCAACCGCATGCAAACCAAGTTTGAACAGTTCTGTGTAATCGCTACGCTACAGGAAAATATCTACATTGCTGACGAGAGTTTGTACTGATTTCTTAAAGATTTGTATTTTGGTGATGACGTCTTCGAGGGATTCCTTTTAGGGTTGACTGGGAAAATGGACCACTTAGCAGCATGGGTGCTTGTCACCATATGTTTAAAACAAGGAAGGTAGGCGAGAAGTCAGCTCTATATTGGCAATACAGATTGTGCTTTAGTTTACAGGTATAAAGGTCAAAGTTGAATCAAGTCCATGTAGAGGGTGTGTGCTAGAATTAGCCCATTGGACCTGGCTGCCCCGTGGAGCATGTTTCCTAGGTTTAAAGACAGTCATGAAATAGAAACCTTTTCTTCCTCAGAAAGCAGCCCTGCTGAAAACATATGCTCGTCCTGTCCATCGGAAATAGAAGGATTGGCGACCACAGAATAACGAAAAGAACAATTCAACGATACCTCGTACACGTTATTAGGCCGAATCCTGAGTAGGCATTGTGGGATAGGTTGTCAAACCAAGGTAAAAAAAAATGGTCCGATTGATTTGAATTGGCGATTAGCGCTGGGCAGAAGGTCATTTCACACATATGTCTCATAGGACAGCGATGTATTATTCTAACAGTAAAAGTCACACAAACTCAAAAATGTAAAGTCTTTTGCAAAATTAGAAACGAATATTCATTCAGTTCTAAGTTCAGTTAATAAAATACTTATACTTTCCCGTTTATTTCAAACTAGAATGATTCATTTATGAAGCCTTCGATTGTGTTTTAGACAGTAAAATGCTGTTGACAGGTTTTCGTCGACCCCTTGTATATCGAACTGTGTACAGCCTTTTTTTGTACTGTGTACAACCTTTTTCGTACTATCCTTGTTTTTCTTCATTGTAAGTGATGTAAACAAAATGTACGGTAATTGTTTTACGCGATGCATACATTCTGCAATACATTCAGCAGACTGAAATGAACGAAATTGCTCAAAATTTAAACAATCCGAAACAGAATCTGTACAAATCTAGAGCATAAACCGAAGTACACATAACATAAATATATAGATTACCGCAACTACATTTAAACGGCTTTCTGTGGAAAACGAGGGATTCTACACAACATGTTACAACAGCTTTGTCAACATAATAGGGCGTATAATTTGACTATGACTTTGTTTTTGTTGTTTCATCTCCTTTCAGTCAGAATTTGTTTGGTTTATTTCCACATGCTCTGCAACTTCGAGTGCGCATTGTAATACAGTTTGTATAGTATGCAATGCAACGAAATTGATGTCCTGAATGCGAAATAATTAAATTAATGTATTAGCCATGGAAACCGATTTTAACGACATGTTTTGACCATGTAAACACTATCTTAAACCCACGTCCGAAGGCCATTATGAGGCACTTTTTGATATACATGATATATAGGGTTTCATCGGAGTAACATCTCGTGGAGCAAACACGTTGGACAAATGGGTACAAAACTGTGCGGGTCCTAAAGAAGTAGTCCATTCCATGGGCTTTATGTGTGAGTATTAGCCAGGAATGTACAATCACCAGGGTCCTGTTATGTCTATATGTCCATACAATTTTAAATAAATCCGTATCATTTATATTACAAGTTAACCTTTTCGTCTATAACAACGTTACAGGTACGTTCTAGATGGACAAAAACTGAAAATGTACAGACAGCTGTTATCAAATACAAGAAACGTTGTGTAAGTTTTTTGGGGAGTAAAGTTCAGAGGTGTGGTCCACCAACGAGTGCAATGTTAATGTGGTGTAGGTGTTACAACTGGGTATCATCAAATGAGAAAACATACAAAAGTGGAAGCAGTTTTCTTAGCAAATATCACACAAAAGATACGCGGCCCCGGATCTAAAGGGACATAACCGCATCGTTAAATTAGGATTCGATGGTAAATTTGTACAACATATTCTCTTTTCTATCCAACATTAGCGCGTTACAAAGCTACTGTGTCAATAGCCATACAGCCTACAGTACATTCCACGAAACAAATCAGAAGTAGTCGACATATAACATGGTATAAAAATGATCAACATTAATGAATTTGAGCCATTTTCTAATGAATGTGCTTGGTTTGTTTGGCAGATGTCTTATGTCATTCACAAAAGCTGACCAGCAAAGAACACAGCCAAGGAAACGTCATAAACATTGAGAACCAATGGCGCTTTACATGTGTCCTCCAAGAAGAAAGCAGACGAATTAACTAATTTACTGAGGTTACATTTAATCGAAAAAGCTGCAGATTAACTTGGTTGTCCTTACATTGTCAGTTTACAATAACAGTACACAATGTATGTGGTAGTGAATGTGAGGTGTCGAAACTCTTGGCGATGTCAAAGATAAGTTACTTGATTCCAAGTGAAAAGGGTCAGTTCAAATATGAAGATGACTTTGATAAAGTCGGGGTATTAAAATTGATATGTTTGAACGTATTCAATGATGTTTTACTGGTGTTTATTAAATGTACCAGATTCCCAAAAGAAAAGTTTTTTTTAACCGTCAAAGAAAATAAAGCATAAACAAAACCGATGATTCATTTGGTGTTATACATACCTTTACAATCGAGGTAGGAGAATCCAACTTCTATGTTTTCTTTTGTTGATTGAATTTCCAAGAGAGGTTTTATTTGGCGCTCCTAGTTAAAACCGTAAGACTCCGAATGCATTCAACACGACTTAATGTCACACAATTTCAATAAAATTGAAACCCAGCTTTTCTGAACTTTTCTGCACCTATTTTCACTGGCCTTGGTAAATCCAATCTAAATCGGTTGCAAAGCAGAGCACAATTAATGAGGCGTTATTCTTATTCCCGTGTTTTATACTCCGCATTTACCCTAGGAGACACTAAACCAAACATAGCCAGTATGTAGGTGTACTGATGACGTAGACGACTTTCCACGCGACACATACAACTCCAGAGCGTTATTCAAACCAAAGGTAGTATCCGCCAAGCGGTTCTCCAATAATAAAACACTATGGTAATAAAGGCCACATCCAATATGTAATTCCAAATTTCTTTCGAATCCGTGGGGTCAAATTTTCCAGTCCGTGTGGTCGACGAAATCTGCAAAGAGGAATGAAAAAAACGATAAAGCCAACCCAGATCAAAGACTTCATAGACAACAGGGCGTATCTTCGGTCAAACCCAAGTATCTATGTATGTGTCTATATTGAATCCCGGTGGAGACAAAATATATAACTCTTCAACAATGTTGGCAATGGTAACAATAATCAGTGCATGATGCAGCTTTGGAATTTTGTTTGTTAATTTACTTCATGTTTCGTTTTAACGATATTGTCTACAGGTATGTTGACATTTGCTATGACCATAGATAGGGTATTTATATATTGGCTTATCTATTTATAGGTTGCTGAGAGTGTTAAAATAGTGAAGAACTGACGTCTTGTTTAGTTTATTAATCTGGGTTTTGCTTACCATTACACCCAAAGTAAAGAGTTTCCGCTCAAGGTATTTCAAGTAAAGTAACTTGTATTGCGGTTACTGAAACTGACCGTTATTTTTACTGGAATCATAACAAATGTTACCAATCCTTTAGGAGGACAATTTTAAGAAACACCAATACTGGGTTTGTGTCTTTTATTATTTCTTGATAAAGTATAATAATAACTCCGAAGAGGATAATAAATTCATTTACAATCAACGGTTCGGTTAATTGATCAAACCACCGCCTGGAATAATTTTAAACTAGAGACACACGTATATATTCACACAAATAGGCGACGAAAATACTTTGGGCATGTCTCAAATTACTCCTGATGATGGTTAGATCAATAGACTTTGAGTCTAAATAAATAGATTTTATTTCTTTGGAGTTGTTACTATACTTTACTATGTTAAACTCTTTAAAGTAAGTTATGCTGGAACATTTGAAGTATAGGAGAATTTTTTACATAGAAAAGCAAATCAGGTTCGTATGTTTGTATTTAGCAATTTCCACATGTCTATATATACAATATATATCTTCTTCTCTTAGCGATGGGCTCGACGTTTTAGTAGATCTAAGTAAAAAGAACTTAGCGATTTAAATGTTCGATTGGTGGGTCTCACCTCATTCCGGATGGATAAGATAAGATATTTAAGATAGTACATTAAAAGCACCCTGTATGTAAAGTAAGGTGCAGTACATATGAAAGTTTGGTGCAGTGCGTATGGAAATATGGTGCAAGACAAACTTGTGTGCTACAAGAAGAAATCGAACTCAAGACACTTGGCACAAAAGGCCGGTCGGCATCCACTGTACCAACCAAGCTATCGAGATCCATGTTAGATTAACCGGGAGTTTCTTCCCTGTAAAGGCTCTTTATGTAGAACAGGGACCCAAAATTAGCCAACACTTCATCTAAGTATATTGCACACAGATGCTGTTGTTAAAGTAAATCCTTTTTTTTTCTGGCAAATAGACACGTCTATTGTATACAATAGCAAACAAAAACAGTAAACTGCAGAAGTTTAATAGGTGTTATATATGTTTCCGGTTGACATGTCATAAAACAATATGGCACCTGTGTTTGACACCTACGCACTTTTATATCTATAGAAAAAAATCCCTCGTTTTAGAATCCAGTCGATTTTCCCTGAATGTTGATAGATCGTAATTAGCTTTGTTAAAGAGTTGCATGCAACTGTCCAGTATAATCTAAGGCTTTTACTTAGCCATGCTTATGCAACGATATCGCATTACGCAAATAAATTAAAATCTTTAGCAGATACATAATCGTCCGATCTCACGTTTAACGTAATAAATTCTTTGACGCCACCCATCAATCAAATTACAATATGGGATGTAAAAGAAATTGCGCGTCAAAACTACGGGAAATTCACTTCAGCAAATGGGCAGTCTATTCATTAGGTATACAAAGGTCATTACAATAGGATTGAGATTTTTCGGATATATTTTATCACAGCTGTATTTGTGGGAAACGAGCTGAGTTTCCGATATACATCAGCTAAAACGGGATGCATTTGATAACAAGAGTCACTGGGATGAGTGTCGACGAAATAAACTTTTGAATATAGAAGAAACCGACCCTAGCCATTCATCTACAGTCATTAGATAATTAACGTGTCCCATGCAGCCAAATATAGAGTTTAAAAAGACCACAATGGGAATGTTGCCGGATTATTTGCTATTCTTAGCTGCAAATCTAAAGCGGGCGTGAGCATCAGATTATCAGGCACGAGGCTCGATCATTAGGAGTTCCGATCTACTGACTATGCTGAGGTACCTGGACAATGGCAGAGCGCTTTGAGCTTTGTACGGGACGGAACAGTTCCAGCGCTAAAAGACAACGCTTGGACGCTCAAAGGCGGGGAGCAATTATAATATGTTCCCGACCAAGCCGCATCCTTTGAGCTCTAAGAATCCCATATAATTACCCTCCCACGCAACATGTTCGCTTGGAAAACGTGAGGAAATAGCAGTCTTCTTCAATCGTCCGGTTTAATGAGACTGCTGTCCTGTATATAGTCGTCCCAGAACATCAAAACAAATTTTATTGGCACCTATCACACGTTCGGCTGTAAAAGTCAAGACAAAACTGTGTCGCCAGTGCGTCATCTTGTATTGCTTTGCTTCCTTAGCAAGGTACTGTTCTCTATGCCAATGCTTAAAACAAAGAACAGCTTTAGGGGCCCTAGGCATACTAGGATTGCGAAGGCTAACGCAACTTGCGGGCTATGCGGATGCATATATAGATGTTCCCTGTTTGTGACGTTATGAATAGCCGATAAAAATCGCTATTGTGGGAAGTCTCGGGGCGTTATAACAGGGCATAGGGGATCATTGCGCTGACACTCTCCAGTGCTGAAGTCAACCCGTCACGGTAAGGTTTATTCGGGGCCAGTAGATTAAGCCTCGAGTCTAAAGGTGGCCTTTGCTACAAAAGCCACCCCGTTCCTGACCCTTGCATTCCTGCCGAATGAGCCCCGCCTAAAGTGAATTGTTCTTATGTTGATTTCATAACAGTGGGCCTCAGAGATCTCTATGTTAGGTAAATATTGTCCCATTTGGGAATATCACTAAGATATACCACAGTCATTCCTGACTCCTATAGCTATACTAACACCAGTCATCTCGTCTTTTTATTACTCGGACTTCCACGTGCTCTAACTGTTTCGAGAAAGCCAGATGCCGGCCACTTATGTGTACCGTATGGAATAAGATCAGCGAGTAAATCAGTTATGTATACTGACAAGAACAGTGTTAGCTCTTGGGCCAGGCTGGCTGAACGAATCCTTTTCTGAAGGGCAAAGACTAAACCACAAAGCATTTGGTTCATTTGGAGCATATTTTGTTAAGTTAATCTACATTATCTGAAAGATTTGAAACTGTATCATTTTCCTAGAATATGCTTATGTTGTAAATATCAATGTCACAAGTTTATTTTTGTGCCCAATTCGAAGGTAACACTGCCACTTGCCTTGAGTATGCCACTTTTGTATGCATCAATATTGCTAACCTAGACTATACGCGTTTTGGTAAATATCGGCATATCTAGGCAAAAATGTTAACAGTTGCACAGACATCTATACCAATTGGCTTTAATATATCCATCTTCTACATAACGATATCATTTGCTATGATCACTGTGTATATCGATATCATTTGTCTATGGTATGCCATTCTTTGTATATCGATATCACTTAATATTTGAATGACATTTAGAATTGGGGTAACATAAACGGTTGGTTTCTGGATAACCACTTTCTTTATTTATCGTTATCAGGTGTAAAATGAAGACGAGAGATTAAATACTTAAAAAGCTGAAAGCCCTAATGCACACAGTGGAGAATGTATCATATAGATAACGGAGTATATGACCAAGAGGTCAGAGTCTTAATTATGTTACAAATGAAAGGACTCCCGTTTTTACTTTCCACCATAAAGTTTACTTTTAACAGTCATGTACAATGGTATCTATATTTATTCTCCGATCTATACATTGAAGTATTTAACCATGTTTCAATTAAAGTAAGCTAATACTTGTACATATATAAAACGTATCCCCTCCACTTCTGTCAGAATGTGCTCATTGTTTTGCATAATCCAATATGGCCAGCCTAGAATTGACCATTTTACACATTCCAATATGGCCAGCCTAGAATTGACCAGTTTACACATTCCAATATGGCCAGTATAGAATTGACCATTTTCCACATTCCAATATGGCAAGCCTAGAATTGACCATTTAACACATTCCAACATCGCCTGCCTAGCACATGCCCATTTGTACATATTCCAATATCGCCATATATTGTACTTTCCAAAATCGGCAGACTAGAATATGGTCATGTTAAACAGTTCGTATATGTTGAACTGAGTAATTTACGACATTTATTACGACTTATCAAGTAGTCTATCTATGTTCAGCGAACATGTTATTTGGTGTGCTACAAGATCTGTTACAGATTGTATGCTACTCAATGGCAGCAGTTTACTTCGAACAAAGTCACATCGTAATAGTCCTAGGCATTGGGTTTGGAAATCTCATGTAATTTCGATCTTGCTTTAATTTAAAAATACAACATTTTACGGCTTTAATGCACATGGCCTGTCATTCATCTGCTACACAAGAAGAGATTGAGCGGTGTAAGCTTTTCTTGCCTCCGGATGCAGGACCAAATACAATTAAAAAAAACTAAATCACTTGATTGACAGCAATGTATTATCCTATATCGACATATGACACAAAAGTAAAATAAACAGTACTGCTACGTGTCGGAATGTGGATTGTGTTGTGATGTGGTTAGTTTTATGGTATCTTTTTTCGTTGACATCTGGTCCCATGGTTTAAAATGTATCATAAAACCAGCACAGACAACACAGAACAATGAATTGGCCCAATCTAGAGATACTGTTAAAAAGTCATGGAAAAAGGGTTTTGGGTGTTTGTGGGTCTGGTCGGTAAGGAAGAGAAACAGCTTTCACTTTATTTCATTGTAAATAGAACGTCCTTTATGCAGACATGACCAATATCGCAGGCCCAACTCAAAGCGTATCTCTTTAATGGAACACTTATATAAGATCACATGAAACCGTCGTTGAAATGCTTGTTTTAATAGAGTCTGCTTACCGTAATTAAACTTTCCATCCTTTTTTTGTCACGTTTAGAAATTAAAATTCCAATGTGTCAGCTAATTTATAATGCGCACCCTTTCTCTGAAACCAACTGTCAAAAGTTAAACAAGGATTTAAACCATGCTGTATTGCGGTTGTTTTTATTACGGCTGAGTCATAGACGAAGTGTAGGAGTAAGAAGTTTTTTAAACGAGAGTCCTTGGGACTTATTTCGTTGGTTTAGTTAGTGTTCACTTGACGAATAGCAGTATTCTCTTTTTCACATGACAAATCTGTGCCTGTCTTCTAGTGAGATACTCGGAACGACGCCAGTGATGTGGCCAAAGAAAGATTATTGCTACGCCCTGATATGTACCAAAAGAAAGGCGTCTCTTCTCGTCGATGATTACATCAGCTGTATGTCTTGACCCTCGCCATGCCTATGTTTCCTTTACCTAAGATACTGGCCCCAAACCATTTACAAAACATAATGCTCCTATTCATTTAGAAACACAGAAAACTAGGCTGGCCTTGTAAGCAACTTGATTTACTGCTTTAGGGTATGATAAAGTGCAACTTAGGGGACATTTCCCTGGTTACCACAAGATAAGTGTAAATGATTCTTAAGCTTCAAAACAAACTTTGGTGTGTACACATGTTATTCACAGCAGTTGGTTACAAGGTAAAACGTGACATTACTGTTCTGTGGTTTTGAGGTAGCCTTAAACACCCCCTTTCGCACACCTTTAAATACCGGGTCTATTTGTTTACATTGGTATACCTGTTTACAAACACGGAAGGAACAGTTGAGAGGTAATCATCAACAGAATACCAATCTTCCTTTGAAACTGCCCCTAAAACATTTTTTTACAATAGGGTACGTCGTTTAGCGTGACCATCAGCTTTCTTTCTGTTTGAGAAAGGGAGTCACATAATCGAAAAAGTGGTCCGATCAAAGGTACACATCCAACTAATCGAGAAAGTGTTTTAAACAACAAAATCATTACTTATAAACGTGTATAATGAAAGTAAAGACAGTGATTGTGATACTTAACTTGTAAAACAATATATTTACGACAATTATGTCTGTGATACAGCCAATAATATTGACGATAACAGTAATGATATTAACAATAATCAAGATATTGTTGACATTACAGTAATCATAACAATGATATGGAATAATAAAGACATCGACGATAACAATACTGATATCCCTGACAATTGAAATGATTTCCTATAAATTATGATATGCACGTTAATTATAACGATATCAACGATTATTTAATTATTGCCGAACCGTTATATCTGTACTAATGCTCCTATGGGACTAACGTTAGACAGGTTCAATACTGCTGGTTAACTTATAATAGGGACGAATTTTTACTACGTTCGGTACAGTATATCAATTTTTAATTCAGTGTTTGACAGTTAAATAAAACACGACACGAGTTAATGTAAGTCGGAACACACTTGTCCGGCATGTCGCACAGAGCCCGTTAAACAAATACTCTGTTTTGTTTTGCTTGGATTAAAGTTATGTTAGTGTCACTTTTTACGCTCAATGTTTGGGTCTGTATTTTACCACAGTCCAAGATACGTAACACTTAAAATGTCACAGATAATACGGCTCCCCGGGTAAAGCGATAAACAGTATTAACAGGATTGTGGATAGGTTCACGAGGTATATACACCAGCCTATAGGTTCATGTGTCCCAAAGTAAATGTGAGGGGGGGGGGGGGGGCAATTATTACTCAATACTCAGGATTAAACCCTGTTTTAATTCCATTAATAGGAGACGTTGTTCCATTGCCCTTATATACAGATTTGCTATGCTGTCCGACACAATCTTCACATAAAACAGCTGCATGCTCGTTCAGATTTACGTGTGGTAAAACGTTAATACGGTTCAACAAAAGACAACCCGAATCGTTCCTAATTGCCAATTCTATTCGTGTAGTCCCCAATGCTCAGTTATGAACAGGCAGATAAATGCATTGTATCGGGGTTGTGTCGGGGTATAAACCCAGAATTAATTAACTTTAACAGATTTAATAACTATGCTACGAAAGCTAAAGTTAAGTCGCATCGAAGTTTTGCAAAAATTGGTTTCAAGCTGATTATATATATAGTCCTAATTTTATATCGATTTTAGTGTGCGCTCGTTTTAAGGACGTCAGCAAGTCACATTCCATTGGAGGTTACGGAACAAAGACAGCTCTTCCTGACAATGAGTTCGTCAGAAATGTCAAGCGCACAGCATTGGCTGACTGTATACAGAAATCATACACTGTTTGAAGTGACGTCCAATCTGAGCACAATATACACCTGTATATCGATGTGTAATAGGGGCAGACGTACAGAGAACAAATTCAAATGCCGAATAAAGACAGTTAAACTATGATTTCGTAAGGCTTTCATAACCTATTAAAATATGTATCCAAATAGGTAAAGTATAAGTTAACCGCCTAGTTCAGGAGCCCAGTGTTAGATTTTGTGTTTGGAATCCCTAAAAGATCACAACGGTGTATGTGTTAGATTTTGTGTTTTGGGTCCCAAAAAGATCATAACAGTGTATGTGTTAGATTTTGTGTTTTGGGTCCCAGAAAGATTATAGTTGAGCACGTGTTAGATAGTGCGTTTGGCTTTAAAGAAAGATCATAAATGCGCATGAGTTAGATAGTGTCCCGGAATGACCATAAGTGTGTATGTGGTAATTTGATTCAAAACATGTCTCAAAACATATGTAACCACAGATTTGTTTTAATATGACAACAACTGGGCGGAATAGAACCGTTTTCAGAACGGCTATCGTCCATTTTCAGTCTCCATATCAGGTAATAAATTCAGATAAAAGTCCGAAATCATTTTCACATGTGTGAAAGAGACTTTATCCATAAAATCCTTTTAAGCGTAAGATTTGTATTCAGTTAGAACGAAATGGGATCCAGAAATAATTAAGTAACGCATCCAGACCACAATAGTAAGTCGATGGTATCTTGTACGAAGGCGAAAATAGGGTCGAATGGCCACTTTTAAGCTCTGGTGTGAAAGGAATAGTTGTATCACTGTCGCAATAAATATACCTTGGCTGTTTTGTAAGGTATCAAGTTTATATTTACAACTACCCAGGTAAATTTCATTTCTGGGGTATAGGATTGAAAAAAATATTGCATTTAACATTTATCGTAAAAGGGCAAAATAAATTACAACACGTGATAACATTGTTGTAAATCTCAGTTTGGCTATGAATAATAAATAATGATTAGATATATATAAATAAATAAAATCGCAGGTGTACACTAGATAGCGTATCAAAATAGTATTGGTTTTAATGTATTGGACAAATTTGGGTCATGCTTTAAATGCATCGTAAATAGTATGGTGGTCACAGTCAGATGTGAGCTACATGCGTTAAAGTTCAAATGCCGGCAGCATTTCTACATGTCCTTCTGGTCACAAATTACCAACCATTTTAATATAACATTATTTTTACCGAGTGGACATAAAGAATTGCCCTGTATGTTTAACTACTTACCGTCTTTAATATTAATTGTAAAACATATGACAACTTACCCTTAAATTAATTAATTAGTTAATTAATCCTGATTAATAAACCGTAATGCGTACAGCGTAGCCTACGGGATCCCTGAACGTACAGCCACCGATCTGTATAATAGGCAGTCCCATGTTAGCCCACAATTCCCAAGTAATAAAAGGGATACTCGTAAAAATCCTTCTTCATTTGATAGAAAAATCCAGCCAGCTGATTCGTGGCACATGTAATAAGTTTTCCAGGAATCTTTTAATCACATTCCGACACTGGGATTATAACTCTGATATGTCAGAGGGTTACAGTGGGTTACTAGCCGCTTTCAAACTGCACCTCTCTCACACTTTACACAGCTGTCACTAGCTTAAATTCCACTCAGTCCAGCCATATCTCATGTATAAAATTGAAGAGAGTCCTCATAGCGGTTTTGCTCACTACGGGGCTCTTCGCTTGGTCCCCTGTCCCCGTTAAGGTGGGCCCAGAACAGCGAGACGTGAAGCACGACTAGCCCGTCAACAGTCCCATTCGTTCGGAGAGAAACTAGCATAAAGTGGACCACATATTTTGACAACTTCTCCGTATGACAAATGATAGCAGATTTGAGGACATTTGAAGTGGAAAATATACCAGAATATACCCTTGCTTAACCGCACGCTGGTATATACACCTATATATAGATATTTATATAGTATCCCCGATCAACCCTATGTTCTGTGTATAGAAGTAGACAAATAGTAGAGCGGCCACTGCTTATAATACTGCCTTACACTCACCACACGGCACATTGATAGAATTAACGATCTCAAACACATAGAAAAAGAAGAGTTCTGTCTATACCTACAAAAAACCGCCCATATGTTTAGATTTTAAGGGACTTTCCTTCTGAATAGTAAATGTATACATAGATAATGAAGCTACTATATCACACACCAATGAATTTTCATCTAACATGTTCACCTGGAATTTATTTATATCCGACCTATCTCAATTTTCTCCAATTATATTCGGGTTAATATTTATTTACATACAGGCGTTCTACTTTAGAGTAAATGACACTGGAATGGAAACAAAGTAGTTCACATTTAAAATCTTACAAGCTAAACGGAAATTTTGAGCCAACGGAAAATAAACTAAACTAGAAAAAAAAATTGTTTAACCACCACCAAGTATAAATCATTGTTAAACTTTTGTTAAATAATTTAAAAATATATTTAAAAAAAAAAAATAATAATAATAAATTAAAATATATTACAATATGAATTTAAGAAAAAAAAAAATCTTCACAACAGAGGGAAAAAATTGAAGAAAATCGTTTACGAGAATTTTAACTAACCACAAAGATCAATTAAAAAAATGTATTAAATAAACATTCATTTCCGCCGGGTAAACAATATTCGTTTTTTCCATGTTCCTTGTGGTTCAGTAAGACAAACTTTCACACCAAAATATGACGGATTAGTATAAAAGCTGTTAATAGTCTATGTTTGATTTACCTCGACTTAAAGGCCTACGACGCCGTCAGTAGTAACGCATAAATTCCCGTAATTTTTCCAGTATGACCTGAGAAATGATCGGTATAATATCCATAGCTTGACACAAACACTTTCCTTATCTGTTTATCTGGTAGTCAAACCACAGCCCTGTCAAAATGGGAGAAGAAAATATGGTTTTGTTGGAGTGTAGCATTAACCATATGATAGAAGAGCCTGACGACAAAGATCTGCTAAGGCATTACGGAATGACCATAGAAAAACGGGGTAAATAAAACCACTGAAGCTTGTCGTGTTCAGTATAGGTATGCCGTGGGGAGAATGACAGGTATTTTAAGTATGTCGCTATACTGACGGGGTATAGGCGCTCACGATTCAAGCACATCGCTATACCCCAATCATGTGTAGTTTAATGTTAGAATGTGGTGTTTATAACTGACTTATAAAAACAAAAATTAAATACAGAAGGTAGATGCAACCCACTGTTAGATTTGAGAGATGTTTCCCGCACATACATGAACCAAATACACAAAAATAGCAGATAGAAAACGTCATATTACACAAAGTGTAAATCCTCTGTTATAATTTTCCACTTTTTTGGGAACAGAATAGGGACTGATGATCGTCCTGTAACCAATTGGAAGCAATTTGAATCACTTAACTTTATTCGTATTGAAAAAATTTATTTAAAAAAACGAAAAAGAAAACAAAAATTAACATTGCTGACGAAAGCCTACTTTTTTGCTGCCAGCAAGGTGGACATTCCAAGCGGCTATATATAACCTACACGTTAGGTAATGTGAGATCGGGTTGGCAGCCTGTGAAATACCTAAAGAAATTTTCGGAGACAACTGATACAACTGTGTCGTCTTTTGTCGACTCACACACACGAATGACTGTGCCATTTGCAAACCCGAAGAACTAGTGTTAATTTTTTTAGGCCAGGCATTGAAAAAGTAGGAGAGGATAAATTTTGTTGTTGTACCAAGTCACATATCATTGGTTTGAAAGAGGAAGGCCTGTAATTGTCAAGAAGAGACAGACGCACATAAACAAGATATCGGACGGAAACGCGCGTGGGCTTCCAGTCTATAATTTTGAGACCCTCTTTATGGTCACTTCAGCGTGAAGGTGACAAGGGGCAAATGAGGTCACTGGATACCCATAGTTTCCAAAGTGGATAACTGTAAACAGTGATCGACAGGACCCCGCCCCGTTAACCTCTCTTGCACGCAATCGTAACCAAATGTCTAACAGACAAACTTCGGAGCAAAGCATAATGCCAATCGAGTAGGCTTGAACAAAAAATTACGGCATTAAAATACAAAGTTGTTAGAATTCTCAAGTATGTACCATTTTAAAGCGATACAGTCATATAAAAGATACATGATTAATATTTTGAAATTCAAAAAAATGGTATAAGACATGGTGGCCTCATTGGTCCCCTTTTAATATTGTTAGATATACTTATGTTGAGTTTGCATTAACTGGGCCGATATAAAATGAAATTTTTTAATAAACGAAGCTATACAATTCTTTGCCATGATAAGCATTCCGAAAGTGTGCGTTTGATTAATTTTTGAGAAGGATCGTGGGTTCGATTCCCGGACGGGTTTCAACCTACAAAATTTTCTGAACAGGTATATGTTCTAATTAAGGAAGTGTTATCCCAAAATAACGAAAATACTGTTAAAATGTTTTTGTTTAACCTGTAGGTCGAATACAATGTCTCTTAACCTGGTAAATAAATAAAGTGTATACCCATGTTCAATTTAGATAGATTACTTGTCGTGATTTTTCTTGACGTTAGTGTTAGTTACAAGTGGATTGGCATTACCATTAACAGTGTGAGGGCTAGTGTTTTCCAAAGTAAATATATCATGTGCTCAGGTAGAATTGCAAAGAAAATGACATGGTATTTTAGATTAGATCCACGTGCCTGGTGCCACACCCTGCCCTCTTATTAATGGGCACACCCTTCCACCCACTCTCGGGTCCCCTTGATCAATATCTCTATATGATCAGTGTCTTTGAGATTCACGAACCCGCAAAGTAGATAGTCAAAAATGCTTTGCCCTAAAAAGTTTGAGCTCAACGTTTACATAAGCTAAACAGTCTTAAGCGTAACACTATTACCAAATGAATGTAAGTCAAATTCCTTACAGGGTTCAACAGATAGACGAATTGAAGAAGTTTGAAGAAGATCATTGTATTATCAGGTGACTGCACTGTGTTTTAAATAAGTGTTGATGTGGTGGCCAAACACAAAATCGCACGATAGCGGATAGTATTGCGAGACGTTCCAGAAATCCTCAGCTGACAAGTATATAATTTACAAATGCTCTAAAGTGAAATAAGTTGGGTTAAAGCCTTGATGTGGCGTACGAACAGTTTTGGAATAAGTCCTGCCTTTGAATCACAAACGAATCCATATGACCTTACTCGCCGTAAAGCACTCTGGGCTATTCGATGAATATTCACCAACGGGTTTAATAGATACAACTTTCAGTCCCCTGCGAATTACATTATACAGTAAGTATTTCAGGCAGAGCTATATGGATTTTGAGGTAAACTGCCACAATGTATCGTCTGCGTTCCGGAGCATGTGACATGCTATGGCGGTACAAATCTCCCGCCAAATGTTGACCTTACCAATGAAAGACATTTTTGATTGAGAAATGGGTTCTTTCAACGTGAATATGGACGTTGTGTGGTTGTTTAACAAATCGATATAACCTACAAATTTCCAAGGAAGAAGCCGAGATGGTTTAAACCAAGGTTAGGTCATACAATTATTATATATTGGAAGATTATTTAGAAATATGACAGGGTTTGCTTAAAAGAAAAGGTGATGAAGATTCAGAGAGTGAGGAAGTTCCAACCAGATTTCTGCTCGACAGTATCAACAATCCATTGGACTACAGGGACTACAGTATAGGGCCACTTTCGCCTTCAATTTCAAGAAGAACCCACCCATACACATGCAATGCATCGTTACATAAACGCCATGGTAATGTATATATTACCTACAGTGTATATACACATTTAAAAAGTGAAATAAAAACACTAAGACTTCCAATATTCCAATTATAAAATCGATGAATTATCTCAAACTCTAGATAAACTGTCAAAAGACAATCTCGAGTAATACATGCATATTTGAAATGTACAGAAATAGAGTGTTGCTTGCGAGTATATAAGGCATTGTTCAACCGGAGTTGCTTTTTAGCTGAATTAAGTTGCAACATGAAGCGATCTGTTTTGTGATGTCTTTGTATGACTTTCTGTGCTTGTCGTGTCTTGTATTTCTGCTGCCAGAAGCATTGAGGGTGGTTTCCTACACCGTACGTACGACTTTTAACCCCAATCAATCAAACAAACTATTATCGCGTCTATGTTTGAGACAGGAGTTTGTCGAGTCGAGAATGTTAAAGGCAAAGACAACTAGTTTTCGACCTAAACGCATTCAGTATTTTGATTGCATATTTTCAAAGACAACCATCTGTATTTCACTTGCAGCCGAAACCGCTAATTATTTACTTCAAAGAGCGGAAGTGACGTCATTGTTCGAAAATACGGTAGTTACATCATTTAGTCGTGGATATCCCCTATTGTCTGCACTGGTCGGGGCTTTTTTTATAAAACCGAAAGTGAGGGTTCCGTCCCCGAGCGAAACAACAACAACAAACAACCGCTTGTAAATATCAAGCTGGTACTAAAAAACGGATTTTTCAAAACTGCATGTCCGCTGAAAACATGCTTAACGTATTTGTTACTCCAAGAGCTATTTTGATATGTATACAACAGATTAACATTGCGATTGGATGAGACAGCTTGAGTATACGCCGTGCTATAGATGCCTTCCTATGCATCCATAGTCAAACGGACACACTGGTTACCGACCATGTTTTCGAACAATGACGTCAGTCCCGCCAGTTAAATTAACGGCTGTGATTGCTCGAATGTAAGTGCGTTAGAGATATTTGTCTGAAAATATGCAATAAAAATAGTATGTTTAGGTCGAACCACAGTTGTCTTTCCCTTTAAAAATCATCAAGCACCCAAATGATTCGTTGGAAGTGAGCTCAAAGTTTTCCGTTAGTGTCTTCGAAATGATATTTAAAGCGAGGTAACCAACACCGATTGTATTGTGTGTAAATATCGACAATCAAAAACTGATTTAACGGTGGAGTTTGATCGGTTGTCATGTCAATAAACCGACTGTTGTTCTCCGTGCGTTTGTTACAAAGGGCAAATTTTCTAAATTAGTCCATGTGTGTTATTGGGTTTACAAGTAACACTATATGAACCCTAGACAAGTTTTAAGTAGAAAAGAGTACCACATAACAAAAAAAAAGCCGTTAAAACAACCTGATAACTATCAACGTTAAAAAGATGAATAACACCTTATATTATTTTGCCTAATCTGGTTGCAATAAAGATTAGTTTCACACCATGTAAAGTAGACCGTACTGGGTAAATCAATAAAACTGTCTGCAATTGTTCAGTTTTCTGAAATAGTGTCAGTTGCCACTAAACGTGAAATAAATAACATGTATTAAGTTTCCATGAAGTGAGCACTTGTTCGTGAAGACAGTCAAAACCAGCTTGAGGTAGCGATTTTTAATGGGTTCTTTATGCCGAGAGAAATAAACGGTCTGTTCCCATATATATTTATTGACATTTAAAACAGAGATCAAATCCATCTCTCTTCGTGGAGACTTTGAAGTAATGGTGGCCCATTTAACGAAAAAAAAAAAAACGTTGATGCTGTGAGTAGTTCTACAACTAATTTGAATTTCAGCGGACAACTTTTTAAAGCTTGAAAGAAGAAAAGATGAAACTATGGATTGTCTGATTGATATGGTTAACCATAGTGCAATTTTGTTTGTTTTTTATCCCGCACGCAGAGCATTCAGATTGAATCGATATAATTTTTTCTCATTTTCTCAGCTGAATGTGGAGTCATTTGTCAAGTATTGTATGATGATTGTATTCGCAGCCCACTTTTTGAGGACGAAAGAGTACTACAACAACAATAATGATACAAGCGAGTGATTTACAAGGTCAGTACACATTCGACGAAAGATAAACACGAGCACAATCGATTGATATATTGGTAACATACTTTACATACAGTATTACCTCCCAGTTCACTTTGCGCAACTAAGTTAAGGCCGGTGTTGAACACTAGACAAACAAGAAATTGGTATATTGACGATGTACCTAGTAATGGATATACACCTTCATACAACTGCTTCTAATGCTGACAGTTTACAAATGACGTCACCCATGAAGCCACTATTACATAATGTCTATTGTGATCCCTGATTGGTGGAAAAAAATCATCCATACCGTTCGCGTTCGGACGTTATTTTACCATATTCCATTCAAGATGTCCATGTTATTGATATATACTTGCGCTTAAATTGGTTACGTAAGTGCCAGGTAAAAAGATGGGCGAGGGGGTTAAGTTTGTGTTGACGTCATGGTCTACTGTGTCGTGTGTAGAGCCAGATCCCAGCCTCACCCTCAAGCTACAAGCCTGTCTACTTAACTAGATTACAACGCTGACAAAAATGTCATAAAACTTTCAGATATGAGAGCCCTCTAGAATTTGTAGAGATGTCTGGAATGTGTTGGCTTGTATTCACTGAGTCGTTTCGGTTAACCAGTTTAATGTCCACCCTTCCAACTGGCTTCAAAAACCCCCAGCTGGTTGGGATGTAATAGACCTAACATCTATTTGACAAACTGACAACTTCTCACTCGTTAACAAAAGCCATGGAATGCGGGCTTCTCTACCAGGTAAAATGAATTAGTGGGCTGCTTTCATGTACCTGTCTGGGTATACCAGAAAGTTTAATCCACTCAAGTACGACCAAAAGATAGGAATAAAGCCATATAAATTATCCTTAGGGACCTGAACGCGCAGTGTTAAATAATTCGGCAAGAAAAGCAAAAGCTGATGATAATTTAATTGGTTAAAATGCATTTGCGCATTTATTAACACACATTTCTCCGACTCCAGCATTATTTGTTGTTCGTATAAAATGAAACGACTCTTATTGACTGCTTTTTATTGCTAGTGCTTGGGCAAAATCAACAGTTCAGACAAAACTGGCGTCACAATTAATGTTTAACCTTCTTCACTTCAAAATGTTTTGTTTGGCAGCATGGCCTTAGTGTAATTTTAAACTGTCAGTCAAATTAAGTTGCTCATTTTACACTGAAATATTTTAACTTTATTCTACTAACTGCTGATGTTTATCGAAAGATTATTTATACTTATCGTTTAATGCGTTACTAAAAGCATGTAGGTGAACTCGAGCATAAATAAGCTACCTGCAATTATGATGCCATGGAACTTTTTGTTTTTTAATCTTTTACAGAAATAATATTATTTTAGCGCTCTGCTCATGATTTCGCATGGATCATAGTTAAAAGGAGAAATTAAATCAAATCTAGGTAGCCTAAAGACCCCGACTTTTTTTAATACATATATTTTTGGTATACATGTTGAAAGATAAGATTCTGGCTGTCCACCGGGATGTAAGTTGGTATAAGGAATGTAGGGATAAAGGAGAAGGCGGCATATATCCACCTGGGCTTATATCACTACATATCTACCCTAAAATATCTGGAAAAATGTCTAGCGGACCAGCCAATGTCCTTACCCACCTGTGGTTCTAATGAGGACAAGACCAAAACACTTAGTTTGATAAAATTTTGTAACACAAATTTTAAAAGATGGCTTTAATACTCGCTTTTTTGTTGTTCTATTACAAAACAATAATAATAAGTGGTTACCCAGAAGTTGTATAACTTTCGTTGATATAAAGATTTTTTAGCCAAAAAGATCTTTTGGTCGTCTCGAAAATGTCATTTTTGGACATAAGTGGGTATGGTCTAAGCCGTCGATATCCTCATCTCCACCAAGAAATATTCCACCCGATCCCCACGTTATTATTAGCTTCGAGCTCACTTTTATTACAAATATTTACTCGCTAAAATCAAGGACAAACTACAGGCCTACGGCCTAAATAATTTGTAATAAAAGTGAGCTCGAAGCTGTTAAAAGTATAAGCACAAAATGTATGTCGCTGAGATACATTTCTTTATAGATATATATATCAGAGGTAGAGGTATAAATTTAAAGCCGTAATGTCAGTGTTGGTTCCGATTATGATTAATCCTCGGTTACCGTAAGTAACAACTGTGTGATTCCCTTGAAGTGTTCTGAAGTGGACAGGATATCTTGATGAAGTGCTCTTTAACAAAGCCTTGTATAAATAGCGGGATAACGGGTATATCTTAGTAGAATGACTCCGGCTTTGCGGATGTTTCAAAGTTGTCAATATCTCTGTCAAAAGTAGACTTCAGTTAAAAGACATTTACCTTGGAGCGGATTAATATATCCACCCCAGCTTAGATAATAAATTCCGGCACATACCAACAAACCCTCTATAGAGATAGGGGTTATCAATTTTAAAACATAGAGTACAAATAAAAAGACGCTTTTAATGATTAAAACAGATCGAGTATGCAATATACTTGAGATTCAATCACGTCTCTGAACAGAATAAGAGTTAAGAGTGTCAACAACCTGCTTTGTTTGTTTGTTTGATTGGTTTTTAACGTCATACTCAAGGGTATTTCGCTTATATGACGACGGATTTCCACTTCGCGCTATACACGGCCTTATTACGATGGAAAACTTGGAGGAAACCACCCCGCGATTGCCGGAACCACAACAAGTGACTCGCTCATAACCTGATGGTCGACAGGCGAACTCGATCCCGTGAACGGTAAATCGAAGCAGGTTCAGTTTAGGAAGCTCACTCGCTACAACTGAGCCACGGCCGCGGGCCTCGACAACATGCAGAATGATTAACGAACTACTGGCGTCGAGATGCTTCATGAAAGAACAGGTTGACGGCAAGTCAATGTTCCATGGGAGGATTCAAATTTGCACATTCTTTTGCTTAATTAATCCATTCCTTCAACATGGTCTTAATTTAATTGGTATGTCCGACATACACTACATATGTCACAAATACTAATAAATTTGTCACGTGCGATTAAACAGAATGCCTGTAATTAAACAGATGTTTAATGCCAATATCTCGTTTCCGCACACGCGTTATTTGTGTACGTCATGATGACGTCATCCCTAAGTAAAGAGGGTTCAAATCTAATTCTGGATTGGTCTCTTGCTAAAGGCCGGTTGATATATCGATGTTTAACACCTAGCTTAAAGTTATAATGGTAGGCGATCCATTCCAAAGTTTAAAACTCCCTCAAGAGCCGTACCAGGAGAAAGCTGTTATATTGGAAACTTAATGTTATTCCAGTCACTATGCATCGGTCGTTTTCTTCTTTGTACACCTTAAATTGGTTCTAATGTTTGTATTATTTAAAAGATATTGCATTGACATCTTGTAAGCCGTAATAAATGGTTACACCATACTTTCGATTTTGTCACTCATATGGCAGCGTGTTAGCCCCTATTATGGTCAATGAGAAGGAAACCATGACAGCATTGACATGTAGCGAGAAGTGGGCAAAGCTTTTGGTTATTTGCGATTTAATCTGGCGTTCGCTATTAATCGTCTTTCGAACCACCGTCTCCAGTCCGCCAAATTTATCTCCTCTTTGGTCACGTGGAAACTTTCTCGAATAAAGCAGACGCAAACCCCGCCGCATCAGAATCAAACAGCGTTACGATTAGAATGTAGGGGCCTAGCCTAATGTACAGGTTTTTACCACTAATAAAATTGTCCCAAACACTGGAAATAATGATTATATTAATAATATTTAATTTCAAACTAAAGTCCATTTAACAGAAACGTGGGATTCTAATAAATGCAACATTAATCTAGTTAATAAATCTAAATTACTACATGTACAGAATCTTAAAAAAAATGCATTAGGTATAACAACAAAGTAATGCATGTTTGCGAATGGAACATCATGATTTGTCTTATGTCAACAACGTGTTATTTGATGTGTTAATCATTATGTCTAGGAATAGTTGTGAATATGCGTTCTTTCATTTTAAGGAACTTCTGACATTGAAGATACATGATTAATTGATTCATTGTATTTATTTTTACACCGTGAGGGATAGTTCACTACTATGACGGCTGTGTATTCCAGCAATAATTGGCACTAACACAACCAGAAAATGCGAAGGGTTTTGATAATGTTGGATACTTAACCTTCCTCCAGTGCTAAGTAAATACATCATTGCTCCTCTTAGTTTTATCCGAGTTTGGTTTAGACGAATGACTTTCTTGTAAGAAGTTCACGAAACTGAAAATTTTAAAAAGGCTCCCACTTGTCCACAAATTTATTCTGTGTTAAAAAAGCAAGATGGAAGCGATAGTTACAAAATTTCTTGTTTATCGCTCGTGCGTAACGATCCTGTTTTTAAAACTCAAACCTTATTAATTTTCACTTTCCCTCTACTTTTGTGAGTTGTTTATGATTATGTTTTCAATGTTAATTAAACGCAGCGTATTTTTTATGCTGTCACAAGCGTTGAATCTTTGTCATGAAAAATAACATAAAGCGTTTGTGTCTTAAATACGAAAAACATAGATTATTGCGAAGTTTGACTATTAGAAAATAAACAAAAAATATTGAGACGGATTTGGTTATTCGACAATTCGATGAAAAGGGATGTATATATGGGGACCTTAAGCAGTCTACGCTTTAGGTTTTGAGGTAATAGGCAATAACCAAAGCTGAGGCTAATTTACGACAAATAACTTTGTAATTATTATATTCAATAACGTGGACATATGTGTCGGTGGCACAGTTCAGAATTTTCTTACCGCTCAAACCTGTTATTTCAATGATAGATTTTGGACACAAGCATGATGATTTTAATTCCATACTTATCTAATTAAAACCTATGAAAAATATACACATATTCATCAGAATGTAACCTGTTTTGTTATGTTCTACGGATGTATAGTGTTGCTAAAAACCATCAATATTCACAGCCCCAGTAATTCTCAGCTGAAATGAATAGTTTGGATGTAGAAAGTAAAACACCGTAATTGTGATAGAGATTTTTTAAACAACATTAGGCAAATTGTCATTTTAACTAAGTGGACACTAAGGGCCACGGAAAACATTTATATGCCTATGCGTTGTAGAGGGGAGCCCAGAGTCAAACATTCGATGTATTTTGGGGTAATAGGTCAAAGGCCTCTGTTTGTAAATCACTGGGCGGTGTGTTTGTTGATGTTTCGTTTTCTTGATAGCCAGTGCATGCCTGAAGACCTCTTCAAGAACTTAAAGTCCGTCTTGTGACGTCAGAGGTATGCCTTTGACGACAGCACGGGCGATGTAAAACATAGAGGAATTTCTTACCTTTACTAATTTACTGGTCTCTAAATTTAAGGTCGTTAGGTATAATTCTTCTTAGGAAACTTTAGCAGATACATTCTGCGGTATTTTTTATTTTATATTGGAATAACACTTCCTAAGTTTGATTCTGATTTTGAGATTAAAAAAAAAATTAAAAATCGACCAAATACATCCTCAGGGAATCCCCGACCTTCAGAGTGAGGCATTAAATTGCCAGCAGTAAACGTCTACCCACCCGTAGGCATTTTGTAACCATTAAGTATCAGTTAGCTTTTCAACGCTGACTGGATTCTTTGGGATAAACCTGTGCCATCTCTATATTACCAAGAAATCATGAGGCGGAACACAACTTTAGCCACATTTACGAAAAAATCCAACTGTTATATGGGTCAAGATTAAACGAAATAATTTTTGATTTAAAAATTAAATTTTTTTTTAGTATCTTTAAAAATGGAATGTAGTTGATCTACAGCTGAATGACATCATAGCATAGTCCCGGTGTATTTATACAGCTGTAGTTCTCCTTGCTACGACCGCACAATTAACGCCATATTAGTGAATATCACTTCCTTCAACATGGTCTTAGTCCATGATGACCAAACGGGTTGTACGTTAGTCACGGAGGTAAGGTGGCGATGATTTTAATTAAATATGGTCCAGGATAGAGGGCGACGTTCACTGCTGGCGCTTTGGCGCCTTACTCAGGTCGTGGGTACGATTCCAGGAAAGGTATTTGCTAGCAGAATTGTCTGAGCTCGAATCTATTCAAACTATTTAAAAGTGTAATCGCAAAATAATGAACATTCTGTAAAAATCCCATTCTAAACGACACAAAAATCATATCATTTACATTTTGCAATATACATTGTATATAGTATTAAAAAGTCCCTAGGAGCTTTTCGTCTCTAAAGGTGTTAAATTTCAGCTCCTGAGCCACGGATCCATTCCGTGTTAGAAATTAAATTGGGTAAAATAACTGTGGGATATGATAGTTGTAGATTTTCTTAGTACCTTCCAGAAAACAAAAAAATACCAGCTTAAAATAACGAAGGTAAGTACAATTCGTAAATTCCATGTGTTCGTTTTAATAAAACTTCGTTTATGGTCTATATTACAATCGGAAATACATTATTTGACATCGTTAATTTGACATCGAATATGGTAGAGGTCACATGTACCCGTCTATTCTCTGTTTGGCGTTTATGCGACTCTTTCTAGTACATGGGCTGGGTGATTGTTCAGTGCGACCCAGCATGTTACAACTAGACATCACGTATCAACAAATTTATCATTTCCAGTAGCTTCTGACGGTTGAGCAAAAAGAAGCAAGCTTTGAAGTTGTCATAAACACAAAACCCATCCATATAGCACGATAGTCCAAATATATTCCAACAGTCGAAATGTAAACAACATAGTATAGCCGGTTCATTGTGTAAGAGACACAGGCGTGGTTGTCCACGGCGGAAACTGAAGTCATACAGAAAATAGCGCTGTCAAAATAACATCTTGAACCGTCAAATTTTTGTGAAGAAACGCCTGTGAAAAAGGCTATAAATCACTAATGATCCCAGTGTTTGCAAGACATCCATCAAGGCTGACAAGTCTGCATGAGATCCGTCAACGGGTTTTGCAAAAATCAGAAATAAAAAACAAAACATCATATAAAAAACGAACTGGAGAAGCACATATCCATTTTGATTGAAGTGTTATGATTTTTACAAAGAATAAACATATTTTAACACGTGAGCTATAAAATGATAACATTTTAAGGAAATCTGTCACGTCATTATTTACCCGCTATATTGAAGTTGTCACAAAAACTTCGATTGTCACATACCGCATGAAAAAAGATGACAACGGAAATTCCGGTTTTCATTTGGAGTTTTTATTGCGATGTAACTTGAAATGTTTGCAGAACGTTAAACCTGTACTTGCAATCCAAATAAAGTAAGGTTATAAAAAAATCCGACTGATTTGTTTAAAGTCTAGATTTTTGTATTTGTATTTAGCCTGAGCTACTTGACTTTACGAATGAAAAGTTACTAGGGGACGGAAGAATAATGATTGCACATTCATTGAAGATTTTAGCGAAATAAGGATTGTTACTACCACAACCAACAACATGTATGATAAACTATTATTCCGTTGGAAAATGAATGCGCCTCCAATGCTGTGTTATGATTGTATAAGTGTACTAAAAATATACTACGTTTAGCCAGGGGGCTGTCCTCGTATATGGCAGCTGTTTCCATATCTGGATTTGAAACCTTGCGAAATTTGAAAATGTTGATAAATCTGGACCCAAAGGGCTGGGCCTTAGTCTCGCGTTTACCGAACCCTTTAAATCGCACCCGCGAAAACAAGTACACCAAAAATCAGTTAATGTATTCGTGAATATGTATAGGCTTTGGGGTCGATTTAATGATTGAAATATGTTTAAAAAATAATTTATAATAAAACCTGCTCAACAATCTATCTGAACCATGCATATGCTGCCCATATACTTCTGAAACGTCTATTGTAACAAACCCTCATATGCGGTTCGCAAGTCAACGTGAGAAGGCTTTGGTTCACGCGAGACTTACTAAGCCTTAAATTTACCATTTACCGCTTTCCAACAAACACCGGCACTTGGCAAACTCAAATAAATAAATAAATAAAGTAATAAATGAATGGAAACAAAATAATACTAGATAGAAAAAAAACCCCTTATAAGTCAGTATATAAAATAGATTTGCAGGTTTTTGTTCAAACCGTTATTATATATACTCAACTTATGATTCGGTCATAAAGCAAACCTATCGAGCTCTTTAAGGCATAGACTTTCAGAAATATTATAAATGAACGTATACAATTGTGGCAGGATGCACTGTAGTGGAATAACATTGGCTTGTTTAACGTAAATAATTACAAAGTGACTCAAGACTTTACTATTGCCGTCTGAAACTTTAGAGGGCTTATTTTCGAATTAGTCACAGTGTAACGTTGGACGAGTAAGTTTTAACACTGTAATCCTTAAATAACTCCCGAGTACATTGGTCTGTGTTTACACTAAGAAATCGCTTAAGCCGGCCGACAACAAAGCGGTCTGATTCGGATGACAGTTGTGGCTCAGCCTGGGGACCACCGGCTAATATCGAGCACAAAACCTCTTAATGTTACTCGGCAAAATAATGTATGTCGTGTCACAATTAGCAAACTCGAGGCGTCCGTTACAAATTATAGCCTGATTAGATTTTTTCGCGTAAATTCTTTCGCCTATGTTGTCTGCCTGGCTCAGTATTATTGTCTGCTGACAAACAGCTTCCCGCGAACTTTTGGCGCCTTTTTGGGACATATGACGATCGGACTTGATGAAGCCGTCTATGTAGCTGACATGGTGTACACGCAAAGTATTGGTTAATTAAACATATACTGGTAAAGGCGGTTCGACGAATACTGTCTAAATTTGGAAGTCTTTTCTATATTTTGCTGATGTTAAAAGTTCTTATTTTTATTGGGCTTATATAAATCAAGATCAGAATGACTGGCCTCTGTAAATTAGAGAGCCTGAACACAAGTAATCTACGATATTTATTGTATTTATGAAGGTAGATAAAAGATTAACTGTTATTTGTATAACTAAAAACGGATGTGACCGTGGGCAAATACAGATTTCAGTCTGATATTGCAGAGCTCCGTTACAAATACGTTACACTGAATCGAGTCAGTCATAAAAGGTGCAGGCTATAAGGAAGTAACGAATTATGGAATCGAAACTGAAAAAGTTGGAAAAATATTGACAACTCCGACTTGTTCAGAAAGAGTTGAAGTTTTGTGTTAAACTTTGGATGCATATTGCTGTAGCACTTCCTACTTTGAGTAGGAATATTGATTAAATCTTGAGGAAGATAGTGTATTGATGGTTTATAAAAGCAACTCTGCACTCTATCCAATCGTACTGTGCTGACACCGGTTAAAGAACACAATTTAAATAGCATTTTATATTCCCTTGCCGCTTAAGTTCGCCAGTCGGGTTATGTCCTTTTTTGTAGAAATTAGAAAAGGGGTAAATAAACAAAAATCTTCATGATAGCGTTAAAAAGCTAACAGTTATGGTAATTGAGTAAGACGATAGTCAAATTGTTTTGGTAATGTAATATGACTTTCACACATAATAGCTGTTGGTCCATTGTCATCATCTCGACTATTAACTCGAGTGTAAATAATCAAACTGAGATATGTCTCCTTATTCTTGAAACAGGTTAGAACACAGAATTCATTGCGAAGGAAATCACCTTCGACGCAAATTGCAACAAACATTAAATAGTTTCTTTTATTCACCTTAAGCCCGGGGCTCGTTGGTACAACGAACATGGATATTTAAAATACAATACATAATTTACTTACAATAAACAGTCATGTTGCATGGATATAATTATGTGCAAATGCCTAAGGCTTTAAATATAAATTTCGCTAAGCACGGTAAATGCGTGGTTTCTCTGTTAAAAGTTCACATAAGTTACACATACAGACAGACGTATGATATAGTATGGCTTAATGAATTGCTGTTTGATTGTTTGATAGGTTATACAATTGAGGATAAAATGAAACTCGTCTTCCACATCACCACAGTTACATATTCTTCAGCCTCTACCATTGAGCAATGTATTATCATAGCGACCAGTTTCAATACTACGGTTATGAGCACTAATTCTTATTTTACACATAGTACTTTTGTGTTGTCATGGACTGGACAGGACAATCATAAATATATAATCTTAGTCCTGCCATTTAGCTCCTAGACCGACAAGACGCATCTATTAACGCGCAAAATGTCGCCACGTTTTAAAATGTCGCCGGCGACATTTTGTTTTGGTTGTGGCCATGCAAAAAGTCCCCCCTCTGCAAAATGTCGCTGGGTGACAATTTGCACGAGAAAAATCTCCCCTGTCTATGAGGCGAAATTTTGCGAAGGGACGACGTCTTGCACGTCCATGCACACAAATCTTTATAATTTTCGGAGGAATTTTTGACCACACCAGAGGTGGATCTGCTCCGAAAATTTTTTGAGAAAAATTAGCCCAAGGAGGCACATTTATTTGCGAATGGATTTAAGACGATTTATGAAGGAGTATCTTTGTCATCTTTGCTTTTGCTTATTAAAGTACAATTGTCTAATAAATGAAGCCCGCCGTGGTCAAGAAGCGTGCAGGTTTCCTGTAGATCCGGAGGTCGGTGGTTCGAATCACGGTGGATGTTTGCCGTGTGCGGGTATTTTTTTTAGGTATTAACAAATACCGTGGGGCGACATTTTGCACAGGGGCGACAGAAAAGGGGGGACGTCGATTTGCAATGGGGGCATTTTGCATGTCCATAGCCGTTGCAAATTGTCGTCCGCTTCGGGGTCGACATATTGCAACGGGGCGACATTTTGCGCGTTAACACGCATGCGACCTTGTATATGCACTCCTTTCTTGCAATACCAACATTATAGGTACACTCCTATATTATTGCAGAACGACCGGATCGTCAACTTAAAATATCATCTTACATTTAGCATCGTACCCTGTTAGTCAACGATATAATTTCTTTCAGGCATAAAACTATCAGCGTTTCTCTACGATAGTAAAACAACAAACCGGTTACATTTACCCGGTGCTCATCGGGGATAATTGACAAAACGCCACACTGAACATGTTATCACAATGTGCAGTATATAGCATAATTTTACAGTTCATTATGCGAAGCTTTTCAACAAATTAGAATCCCATATGATCTGATTAAATGATATCAACCCTATACATGACCTAAAAAAGCAAATTCGCAAAAAAGATAAGATTCAGCAAAAAATTACCTGAAGTTGTTTTGTTTTTTTGTCTGGGCTTCTGTGAGGCCAAATTGGTCCTTGTTTGGTGACACATCCGAACTCTGCTCTCAGCTTTTGGGATTTGCGACATAACAAATGCGGTGACATTCTTAAAAGAGAAGCCACTTTCTCAGACTAATGCTTAGGCCAGAAATTTGTCAAAACGGATTTATGTTTAAGACGAAGATAAGAGTTAATCCGTCAAGTTGACGTGAGAAATGCGTGTGTACTTTAAAGGTTACAATACACGTCTAGCCGCTAAAATGTCGTCCCCCGCATTTAATCGAAAGGTTAGAAGCTGGACGCGTGCCTGTGCCCTTTCCATAACGGCGCTTGTAAGAAGTAAATGGGGGAATTAATAGGAATCAGTGTATAAAGGAACTGTTCACTCAAACACAAGCGATTAGCTTTATGTTTAACGGATTTATAAATAGAAGTATTATAATATTGTAATATTATATTTTTTCAGCAAAATTTAAGTTATTAAAATCCTTTTGCAATGATATCAGAAAACAAACATAAGCCTTTAAACCCCAACATAAAAAGTTTCTTTGAACAGAATCTATCCTGAACAAGCTGTTTTACGGGTAAATACCAACTTTATATACAGTTCAATCACAAACACAACAAAGGTGATATCTTTATAAAACATTTGACGCAATCACAAACACAGTCAAAGAGACATCTTTATGAAACACTTAGACACAATCTCAAACAAATAGATATCTTTATGAAACACTTAGATACAATCTCAAACTCACCCAAATGTATATCCTTATGAAACACTTAGACACAAACACAACCAAATATATATCTCTCTAGAACTCTTCGACACAAGCATTAACGCAAATAAATATATATATTTATGAAACACTTTGGCACAATCACAACCAAATAGATATCTTTATTATACTCTTAGACACAATCACGAACACAACCAAAAAGATATGTTTATGAAATGCGTAGACACAATCACAACAAATTAGATACATATTGGAATGCTAAGACACAATCACACACTCTTTCAGATATTTATGAATGACTTTGGCTTAAATCACAATTTATTTGATATCTTTACATAGGACGTAGACACAAGCGTAGCCTCAATCAAAAACAATTATATTAGAACTACAGGCGGTTACAGTAAGGACAGGAATTAATTTAAAACATATTTAAGAACACAAACCCGAGATATAAAAAAAATGCTATAAACCATTTCATAGACAAACTAATACCCTATACTAATAGCTATGACAAGAAACAAACATATTATTGTTAGATTTATCGAATTACATAACAATGGAAAATATCTTAATTCCTGCCCCCTTGTGCCAGGAAAATGATCCGGTTGTTTTGATATCAACAGAGTCAAAGGCTGTATGATTATCCCAGTATCTAAATACTGTGCATATGTGCACCTTGTCGATCTTATCCATTGATTTGTATTTAACGCCGTTCTTCAGTCCATTATTCAGCCAGTATGTCCGTTTTTTGTCATGTGCAAGTCAATTCATCATGCACCATCTATGTTGTGTTTTGTCTGCTTCGAACAGTAGATGTATCATTAATCAAAAAGGCACTATGTGTAATGCTATATAATATCTCACAGATTTATCAAGCTTTTCGGGCACTCGTAGTCCGGTTTTTACTATAGTTACTTGATTTGATTGACAGTAGGTTGTTAATACAGTTACAGATGGAGGCATGATATATGGGAAATCAAGCCGGGGTTGTTTACAAACTAGTTGCTGTGTAAAAATTAAGGGAGATGACACGAATGAGATTAGAGGAGACGGTAGTTTGAGTAGTAGGAATCTGGTCGGGCTGGTTAACGCTGTCACGCTATACCCGTCCTCAATCTACTGATCTTACCGCTATTAATTTCTAGACATAAAAACACTTAATTCTTTCGATGAGCTTTATAAAAATAATAACAGATATATAACATGTATTGAGACATCGCATACAAAATGAAGGACAGCGAGTCTAACAGTATTAAAAGCTAGATCTGGGTGGAATTGGCGAAGTAATAATTGGATTTGTATCGTTTACTATCTCACTTTGGATAGACTGCCCACAGAAATGTAATCCTCTTTTCATCAACAGTAAAGCTATGTTAAGAATTTGAGCCAGTTTCTAACAAAGCATCTCTGATGAGGGGCGTGTCCCTAAGGTTTGGACCAATAATCCTTCATATTTACTCAGCGAGGTCATTGCTCAAGGAAAAAAGGACTCGGCGTCCGGACCAAGGATAAAGCTGCTAGAAACAGCAGGTGATCAGTAAGACCCACCCGGGTGGTTAACACCGACACCTAGTCATCACCACCACTGACAGCGTGCGAGATGCTGATGAAAGAAGATCAATTGAAACGGAAATATCTCAAATCGGCTTCCTCACAATACACGAAAATAATGTTGTCTAGAATTAATTTCAGTGTGCTATCGCTGTTGTGGATTTTCTTTCATTTGTCACGAGTATATTGTAGAATTAAATGAATCTCGTCCCAAACTTACTTAAGTTCATGGTATTTCTATACTTATTTCTTATTATCCTGCTCAAGGCATGCAGTTTGTTGGATTAAGCGAAAAGCCACCCAGTGCATTTAACCAAATTGACCCTAGTCTCTTTGTAAAGTTGCACACACGTTCTGGCTTTCGGGCAAGAAATACAAAAATAAAATGGGTTGTTTATGGTTGATATAAAAATCAATTTTGTTGTTTCGGGATAATAGTTTCTTAGCAGTTAGGAATGTCCGTCATGTGAGACGAAACGCGAAATTTAATTTTGTGTTTGGCCAATTACAAACCTGCCACTAACCCTTAACCTTCCCGGAACTAACGCAACCCACACCCGAAGACTACCCAAAACCCGACCCTAATTTGACATCATATCTTAGATAGGGTCCTATGATCGACAGACTGCACAATACGAGCGACATTTACTCTCACTACGCATATCACCTGGGGCCCATCTTTTTATAAGCATGAAGGCAACTTACAAAATTGTCACATCAACTAGTTAACAAACTGTTAGTATAGAAATACTGTCAGCATTATTTGTGGAGAAAAGGTTCCAGGCATGAAATTTGATATAAATTAAGTGTCGGCTACGATCAAATTAAAAAAACCAAAACTTTTGAATATATTAAAATAATAAGATATGCCATATTCACTACATTTGGTATTTTCGAAATGTAATACTTAAGTGTGCTATGTAATCAAATTTGCTATAAGTCAAAATAACCTGCCCAAACTATTATCAAATTAACATTATGTGACAATTCGGAATTCTTGATATTTTAACTTGCTGATAATTTAAAATGACACACTTGAAGTTATTCCATCCTTATGGGCGAATTCATGGCGCTGCAGGTCTGACTCATTAAAAAGCCTTTCCCGGCTTTAATCGAACTCACTTGAATTTTTTGATCTACAGGTTTTAGAGTAGTTTTAGTCAGGAATGCTCGCCTTTTTATACCGGAGAAATATGGATCGAGAAAACGGCTCCCTGGTATTGACTATACATATCCGTTGTTGTAGTATAACCAATTTACAGATAACTCCATACGGCGTTAGTGTGCTTTTGAGTCGAGCAATTAAAAACTATTTGACGACTTGATACCACTATTATATTTATATCGGCAACATGCCTCTGACATCAAGGAAACATTTTTCGTGACAACTGTTTATAGTCGAGCAAGCTAGAGAGGACATATTTATAAGTCTTAGATTTTGTTATAGGGCATTGTGATATGCTTGTTGTGGCTCGTGGTATCGTGATAGTTACACCGTTTCACCGACAATCATACTGGGAGGATTAAGTAGTTGTCGTCTGCTCCTTTGACTGGAACAACATGTGCTGCGTGTATCTGATGACAATACATTTTGTTTGCACTATACTACATATCCGATACTTCGCGAGGGTTGTAGGGTGTAGGGGGCACTGCCGTGTGTTGTGTAGCATACTAAGGTATGTGACGGAACAATAGACATTTCTTAAACCGGGATAGATCTAATTCAGTCAAATTCCTGACCAAAAAGAGTGTAGGTTTTCTGTTCGCCATTACTGACCCTTTTCTCCATTATAAACACATCAACCTTCGTATAATGTGAAAACGACAGGCCCCTAAATTCGGTAGAATATCCTTTCTGCTAAAATTCAATGCAGCTTTTTGGCCAGATGGTGTCCTCAATGCGAGTGCAAGGAATTCGAATATCCATCAGCAAAACTATGAATATTTTGCTGGGAGAATTCGGCACATCTGTCCTCTGTGTTTGTAAACAGTGCGTCAAATTCGTTAAACTGTATTTTACGATTGTTTACATGCCATGAACGTAGATTCTCAGTACAGAGGAATACAATTATACAGTTTTACATGTTTTTAACGGTAGTTAAACATTTTTTTCATCTCACTCATGTATAAGACCTTGGATAAAATAATTAAGATAAGTTTCTCAATTTAGCTTCTCCGTAGACATTTGGTTTCTCTGCAAACAATTTGTTCAATGCAAACAGTTGGTTTTGCTGCAAACAGGTGGTTTCCCTGTAGACAACTGGATTCACTGAAGACATCCAACTTTCTTTCCGACATTTGGTTTATCTGCATACAATTGGTTTCTTCTCTGTAAACATATGGCTTCCCAGCAGAAATTGGTTTCTGAAGGCACATTGTTTTTTCGTAGAATTCTTAATTAGATTTTACCAACCGAGACCTAACGTTTGTGATTTATTTGTCATATATGCGAGTGTGAGTTTATTTGAGTTCAGTTTATTAAATGCCAATCGTATTGGTATTTGCTCAATCAGTCTAGATGTTGAGGAAAGCATAACATTTATTAACTTGGAGTCCCCAAACAAACATAGGTACTTTAAAGGTTGAGAGGAATCGAACGAATGAATATCGGAAGGACTTACTGGTATTTCAGAACATCAAAATGTATCACATTCTGACGATTATAATCGTCAGAATGTGATACATTTTGATGTTCTGAAAT
>JARFOD010103024.1:0-30805 GCA_031763545.1 Mopalia muscosa
CCCCCCCCCCCCCCCCCCAAAGCCAATCAGAGGTGTATATACACGTCTAATATACGTCATTATGTGCAGCCAATTACCCTGCCTATTTAACAACAAAAATTTGTAAGACGCATAGGGGGAAGTTTATGCAGTGCACGGGAATTAACGCGAATATAACCAATTAAAATCATGTAGTACAGTTCATCTGCCCATGGGGTACAGATATACATATCAAACCAATGAAGAGATGGATTGATAAGATAAAACCACTATTCTGCTAGATTAGGCTCCGTATACCTCTATTAGTCTAGCTGTGGAACACACAACTCTATGGTCAATTTATATGTGTTTGATTCATACATCCCATCATTTTCACGGTGTCAGAGGTTTGTTAAAAGTCCCTTATTCTTGGTATCGTTTTCATCGATATATACAAATTGTGTGTACACCCGAAATTCATTATATTCTTATAAATCTGACCACCCAGTCACTCGCTACAGCCTTGGCAAACCTACCTAGCTGTATAAACCAGCACAATCAATTAAATTCAGCTCTAAACCTTATAAACCTAGTATTAAAGGGGGCCATTTCGGTATATGTAGTTAAGCTGAATCGGTTTTGAATGGCCCGAATTTGCTGGTTTATAAAGATTGGGCTATAAACAGGGCCTATATTTTCACAACTGAATGACTCGTGTAGAGGTATTTATAACGTCATTAAGGAGGAGGAAAACAGAAAAACACTGTTTATTTCATCTTTGAGGTGTTTTATCACAACAAAACCATTGACATACATTCAGCATATCTTACATGGGCTAAACAGCTGAGCATGTATTTCAAATGATGCGGTATCTCAATTGGGTCATTCAGTTTAAGAAACCCCTAGGTATTACTAACCACATGTCAGCACATCGGCGTCTGCTACTTCATCTTATATATAATATCAATCTATCGTACTTTTAACATGGAGTTTATATATCATATGTGTTAAACTTTAAAACTTGAAAATATGACTTACCTTTAAAAACACACCTTTGGAACCCGTGTTGAATATTACCCTCGTCTAGATCTAGAGATATAGTACATGTACAGCAGCCTACAGTAAGTGTGTTAACTGACAATTTGATTTTACCCCGTCACGGATATGGAGGAAAATAGATTATTCTTAACTTAAATATAGTCCCGGATCACAGGTCTCATATACATACAGTGACCACGCTGATACGGTTAACACAGAGCCCGTGTCTATAGCCATACGGCTTCCGACCGGATCCATCGCCGCTTAAGCTCTGACGTAGGATGTTTATAAATCAAGTTACGATTTGAGCTCAAAGTTTGATTTCGACTAGTTTAGTAATAAATGTCATACAGCCCGGATATGTTGGAGTTCAAAGACAATGTGTAACATGCAGCCTACCTTATATTCATACATGTGTCAGCCTCTGAGGCATACTCCACAGCACCTCGCCCACGCGTCAGAATTTCCCTAACATCATTCATGTGTTGGGTCCAGTCGTAATTACAAAAAACGTGGTAAAGACACACACCAAATAACAACTAGAACTAAACTAAAGGATCGCCGTCGCATTCAGCTCTGTCCGTATCCTACATCCATAGTACAAAACACAACGATTACAACGGTCAATGCAAGCTAGAAATAGACGGCGAACAGGGTTGAAAACGACATCAAGTCCGCCTTAACAAAACAGCCAACCTTCTCTATGTTCCGCATGCTTGCCGTCCCGTTCAACTGCTGAAAGACAATCACAGGAGAGCATGGAGGGCAATCACGCACACATGTCTATAACAGAGCGATGTTAACTTCTGATCAGTAAATATCTCCATCCTCACATAAAGAAATCGCCTTGTGTTCTAGTACAGACACGCGGACCTACAGTTAATAAACTCAGGGATAACCTTTTGAACATACATATATAGTTATTGGATTGATAATAATAAATATAACTGAAAATGCATATATTGTTTTTAATAGACTGTTTTACAACCGTCTGTGTGACTATATTTATATACTTGAATAGTAAAACATGGAGAAACAAACGGAACGAGTAATGTCGTACAGAAAATTTAATCTTTGAATATAATGCTAGAAGTCCAGAAGTAGACCTGTAGATATATATATATGTTACCCCCAGAACATCTTCACGCCATCGCTTCTTTCCGGACCGGAGATCACCCGCGGCCCGTTTCCAGTAATTATATGAGGTAAAAGTAATTTACCCTAGTACAAGAGTAATTTACCCATTTACGGTATTTCTCCGCAGGATATATCCACCCTGTAGGACATCTCCAACATAAAATGGTCCTGGTTAATGACCAAGCCGACACTACGTTATATAATGGAGTTAATAAGGCGACGGTTTAAATCAAATATACAGAGAGCCTGGCGCACCAAAGCGTCAACACAAGTTACACAACCCCCCACCCACCGACCCATCACTGCCTCCACCCAAAAATATAAAACCGCGTCATTTTTGAAGTTGCGATATCAGCACTACGGCTATGGACGATTATACATATGCACCCAATTTGCGCATTTTGTTTACCATGCAGTTGATTTGACATAATAAACGATTTACATAATAGCACCGATCTTTTGGCATAAGGGATGATGTGCGCTGGACACTCGAAGACTTCCCTGAAACTGATGATCTGTTTTTTGTGTGTGTGTGATACTAAAGCGAAATAAACTGGATTCTTGACCATGACGTAATCCAACAGGAATGATATCATTAAAAAGAACATAATTGTCAAAAGGACTCCAATTAGTGTAGGTTTCTTATCTAAAAATGTATTTAAATTAAAAAGCCGCATTGACTTAGTGTATGCAAATTATTGAAACTCTCTTTAGAAGCTATATACAATTTCAGTGTATATAACATCTAAATGGATTTCAATAGTTTGCATATTCCAACCAAATGAGACTTTTTCTACACACATATAACTTTAACACAAGATTTACATAAATCGGCTACATAACGTCAGAACAGCCATGGGCATTCGATAGATAATTGATCTCCTCATCAAAAATATAGCAACTGTACTGAGAACTATCTTTCAAATCCACAATAAAGCGGAAATCTAACGGAACTCTCTAACAAGAAAGTGTCGAAAACGCTGTCTTCCAAAATTCGGCGTGATTATCGTTGTTGAGATATCATAACTAACCCCGGCCGTGAAAGATCTATCTAATCAGTTGATATAAAACAAATACATTTCATGATGGCTTAATGTATCGAAATTTTAGATAACATGCGCAGACCAGTCAATTAAGGACTTCCGAGTGGTCGGAAACGAACACAGAGGGGAGCGGAAATATAATTTTCATATTCAAACATATTGTAACGGCTGAAAAAAGCTAGAATGAGCTGCAAACGTATATATTTATTATACACTCTTAGAAATAATGGTTCCCTTATAGGTTTCTTTAGAAAAGGGCATGATTCTAAATGGAACCATAAGGACAAAACAGTTCTTTGATATAATACAATATGGAGGAAAACATGTAGGCCTACATGGAACAGCTGCTGTGAGGGTTCCATACAGAACCAAAAAAGAGTTCCGTTACAACCATATTTTTCTAAGAGCGGACAGCTCCTTTCACGGATATAGTTGCACATGTAAAGACATTTCTAATTAGACAGCAAATTAAAGGTATATCTATATGGCTCATTTTGGACTCCCAAGAAGCTATTGTTAGACAACAGTTTAACCCGAGACCACGATTTGCCACAAATCAGTTCAGTTTAATAAACTCTACACCCCATATGAGGAATATAAATACACACATTTTCATCATATGAGGTAACATATCTTGGTGTGCCCGATGGGTGTTACTCTTATAGGTCTACTGGTGGAATGATAGAATGAAGGAATGTATACTGATAATTAAATTAGTACAAGTCAGATTTAAAACAATATAATAAACTGCGGCACATCTTTTAGGTTTGAATTGAGAAATATTATATTCGGTCGTAATTGTCCTAGAGTCGCTCGGAAATAATTGAATAAACACTAACACAAAATAATTTCACAGACAATTTCCCAAAATGTTGAAAATGTATAATATGTTATAGCTTAAGACACAATTCGTTTTGTTGAATGGTCCGCTGGATTTTTTGATTTGAACATTTAATAAGTAGGTCGAATATTTTGGCTAAATATTTTCTAACCGTCAAACAACATTTATTTTTCATGGGACCTATGAGATACAAATGCATCGTTTATAATTATTTATTTTTTATGCTTTGGAAACAGGGTAGTAATTGCGAATTAATAAGAATGGTATAGAAGAAAAACGCGTTCTTTTCATATAGCAGTGATTTTCTCTAAACCGACCGTTACTTTTTAATAAGGCTATCTATTTCCACTACACAAAATGAGGTCTCTGTGTATACATATGGCAAATTCGTTTTGATGGTAAAGGCTTTAATGAAATGCGCACTAAAAGGCATGGATATTTTAGCTGCCTATAAATTTAATAGAACTTGGGTTCCCCTGTACCATGGCTTAGAGAACAAGCTGGTTGATTAAAACCAATATTGGTAACTTATCCCAGATTAACAGACAAATCTAGAATTATATTTGACTTTCAATATGGTAGGATTAATCCAGGGTTAAATGTAATAATGCTTTTAGCAGATGGTCATTCTTGCCTTCAATCGTACTAAATTCTCTTCAAGTATATTGTATAACATGTATTTACTAAAAATCAAATTGTCATTACTGGGAAATGATAGCACAATCTGATTGGCGTAGAAAGGGCCGAATATTTCTAACTGCACGCATTTGACCGGTTTGTGAAATATGTTCTTTCAATACAATCCAGAGAATAGGTAGAATTCCACTATCAAAACCCTCATTCGTGCTAGGGTTTTATTTAGTTTTATGCAATTAACAATACATTGTGGTTACCCGGCTCACATACAAAGTACTTTGTGTAGGCCTACCAGGAAAAAACACTTTAAAGTTATACTTTTCTTTTATATCTGTCTGTATATAATAATGTATTTTAAAAAATGCATCGATGCAGATCGTTTACATATATATTCGTGTTTGTGATATATGGCCACATCCGGTGTGTTATAAGTCGCTTAATTTCATTGGCGAATCGAATTCCGGTGGGAATTGATATTGGTACATATATAAATGTTTCACGCAGTGTTCACGTGAAAGCTGCCTGGGACAATCCTGATTGATAATGTGAGCAGAGAGGTGTTGGAATGAATGTCAAGGCCATTCGTGAAGAGTCCTTCCCTCCCATATTCTTGGAATCCACAAGCCTACACATCTAATAAGTAGCAAACAGAACAATATTTATCTCAGGTAAAAAGATCCTTGATTTCACATCACGCAGATATTATAAATAGTTTTTTGGGGTAATTTTAGTCACGATTTTTATACCATTTAATAAAGTATAGGAAACCAATAAAACAATGGACTGTTCAGTAAGTCTTGCCCATTTTTTCGCGAGAGAACTATATTACGACATTCCAAGTAACTATACAGGATGATTGTTAATTGTTTTGTAATGAGAACAAAATCACTGTTTTCGTTTGTTAACAATTTTAGCGTTAAAACAAGGCGAATTATTGCTAAAATAGTCAGCTTGGGGCGTTTTCATTTCCTGATTTGATGATACATATTTTCAAATGTTTAAATATCAGACGATTGACAAAGGCTGCAGGATGTAGTACTGTTTGGAAATGTATATTTATCATATAAATTCGGCTTTAGCAGGTTTATGGTTAGGCGAGATAAATATTAATCCTATGATAAGGCATACGTGAAAATAAAACAGTTAATAAGCCATGCTTTGAAAGATAATGTAATGATAAACTGATGTTTGTCACAATGATAACTCATATAGATCGACTGTTTTATTGGCTGTCCAGTGCATGGGATGACATGTTTTATAGGGCTACTCAGAGTGCAGCTATAATAAATTAGGAAATGGCCTAGATCAATTTTAACGAGAACTGTTTATGATGTTGTCCAGATTGTGCAAGGTAGCCTATACTCTGTGTCACCGTAGTCATAATTTTATCGTTAATACACAAAAAGCAGATGCCAGATAAACACAAATCAATTGGTATATAGCCCTCTAGCAAAGTGTAATTTATTTAAAGGGAAACTACGATGTCTATACTAAGCATTGGATGACGATTAATTTTCCAACTTTACCAAACGATTTCACGTATTATGGCTGTACTTTTGTCAATTATTGGTGGAGTATACCACCGGCATATGAGGGAAATGTAAAACATCAGTCAATCAATCAATCAATCAATCAACCATTCAATCGGTATATAGGCTAAACTATACATTTTCATATATATCTACCTTTATATTTCTAAAACTTATTCAGGGTTACTTAATATAGTTACATGGCCATTTATATTAGATAATCTAGAGATAAGATATCTTTTAATATTTGCTGGGATAACAATATACAGGGATATGTAACAACAAGCTTCAACCTTGAATTGCCGATGAAATCACGAACCCTCTCGCGGAGCGCGAGTGCTGGGGAGATGCATTACCGGCTTGCAAGCGAAATTTTACAGCTGCTTTTCGAAATAAAAAGACTTAAGTAAATTTTAAAAACTATGTTTAATGCTGCAGAAAGTATTATTATAACTCGGAGAAAGTGATCTAATGTTGGACTAGACAAACCTCGTTTTTTCACATTCCGTATATGTCAAATATTTCTTTTTTTGTGGGCCTTTAAAACAAGCAAAAGAATCGTGAAGGAGGGACACCATAGTGGTACATGTGCGCATTAATAACCGTCAAGCTCACTAAATTTCCGACAACGGACGAATGAGAAAATTACCGGGTATCAGATTTATGTGGATTTGGCGTGGTTGAGGTCGAGGATCATATCCCTGTATATTGTAATTCCACATACTGCTCGATACTCCATGCTATAGAAGTGTATTGGCAAAAACAATTTGAAGTGGAGAAGATCCGGCTTGGTTGTACACTGTTTGTTAACTTTTGGATCTTAATCTGTTTTCTTTGATTCGTTTTATTTCGTCCTCAGGTAACCAGGAAAAGGCTAAACATTGGGGCTACTTGAGGAAGTTCAACTAGTGCGACTTTCTATCAACAATACTGATCAGTGAACTTAGTACATTAAGATATACTGTCATACACAACAGTGTCATAACCACCACATTTGGCTGGACTTCAAGAATGAATAAAATATAGATCAGCTCTGCTGTGTAGTATTTGTTTGTTTGATTGGGGTTTAACGTCGTATACTCAACACTACTGGCAACAATCAAACACAAGACGAGACAAGTAGAACATTCTTGCACGATTTGTCGATGATCGATAGCAATCAAAACTCAACTCTGACTATACCTGCCGAATATCATGCACGATTTATAGAAATGTAAGTCACACTAATAAATCAAATATCGATATGCGTTGGTTGAAAGGTGAAATTCATGCACCGAACTTCGGCTTATCTGTAAATTATCTTAGTGAACCGGTTAATAGTATTATCTGCGATATATGATTATGTCAGAAAATTGAGTATAGCAAAACCTGCCTTAGCAGCCTGTACGTCTTGCTTGAGTATCTGACATATCTGACATCCGGAAAGTTTTCATACCCGAATATGCCTGAACCCTTCTACAAAAACCTGACTATCTCAGAAACCTGAGTATACCGGTTACTGAATATATCAGAAACCTGAGTATACCGGTTACTTAATATCTCAGAAACCTGAGTATACCGGTTACTTAATATCTCAGAAATCAGAGCATACCGGTAGGCATACCAGAATATGCCAAACCTTGGTATCCTTGATATGTAACTGCGAAAAAACAAAGTATATTTAGTACCTTCTTGTCAGAAAAATGAGTATAACGGCACATGAATATGTCGGAGAGTCTATATATATGTCGAACACTTGCGATTTCATAATATGTCCTGAATATACCAGTACCTTAACATGTCAGAAGCCTGAGCAATCTGCTGTGTAAATATAGCAGAAACCTGGTTGTGCGGATGCCGAAACATGTCAGAAATCTGAGTGTACCCTCGCGTGTGTATACCCGAAATCTGATTCGTTATCGATCCAATATTCTACTCAGTTAAAAATACTAAAACCCTATGGTGCATCATACCACAGTTTGACTAACATTACCACCAGTTTAAAATAACACGATATTCATAAACAAAATAAACTTGTGCGTGCCATGACGTAACAATGAAATGTTTTTTTGAAATGAAATTATAAAACATGATACTAGAACGAAAGTTGCACTGTCCCACCTAGGCTGGAATTAATAACAATTTCCAACTTTAAATTTTAACAAATTTCAATGGCGAAAATTAGTGTATAATTGTCCTGCAGGAGCTGTATAACATAACAGTTAACATCTTTATTCAAATGAGTTATATATAAAGCAAAAGCAAAACTTAAATAAAAACTGATCAGCAGTAGATATGTAAATTGACACTGATATGATATGAGAAACGGGGAGTATCCGGGCTTTGACCTTGGATCCGGATACACAGGGGATTCCCAATAAGTTTAACCGCGAAACTATTATCAACGCGGACATGGACCAATGTATGATACACAATGATAAATTTATCACCTGGGCAGTATGAAAGACGTCTATATTTGTCACAGCCAATGAAATGCCTTCTTTTAATTTCACAGAGTTGTATATAAGCTTTGAAACATGTCATCCATAATGACGACTAGAGATTCCAATCAAACGTTGGATCGACGAAAAACGAGAACACAAAGCCAGTTTAATCCATTGAAAACGAAGTAAAAGACAAATGTAAGTACCAATCAATTTTTTAATCCTTTGAATAATACGTATTTATAGGATAAATGAACTATTCTGAGCTATGTTTTTTATTTTATTTACCTTGATAGTGTCACCATGTGTCCCCTATGAGAAACCATTCGAAGTTAATTATAATAAGGCCATGGACCGCCGACGCGTGAGCTACATTATTAAATCTGATATACACTTTTTAGGACCATACCTTTGTACGAATTTAGCTATTAAAACAAGCAGAGCTGTATTTTACGAGTTTACGCTTTAATAAACTTGACAAAACCCCATCAGCAATTTTTCTTATAGCCTTTTTTCCTCTAATGCATAACCTGAAATATACATGTCTCATGAGAGTAGGTAATCTTGAATGCACAATGTTTTGGTTGCATTAAAGTTATGCATGTCACCTAATATATCCATGTGTCTTTGTGGAATCATTTTCCCACTCTTTTAGAATTGCCAATAAGAGAAAATTACAAATTGTAAGTTACAAAGCAGTTTCACATTATACTTTACATGTGAAATAAAACTGTTATTATCTATATCTATATCATGTATAGTGTGATGGGTCAAAATTAAAGTTAATTGCGGTATAAGTTCCATTGGTCACTGGGTGGTAAATGGGCCCATTAAAAATATTCTATTATCTCTTGAGGTCAATTGACATCAATTTCCTTGATTATTTATTTTAACTGTAAAGAAACAATACTATTTAATACTTGAGAACTTTTCCATCCTTCTTCCGGTCTAATTATCATTGGAAATATATCGATAGGTGTTCTCTTTACATTGGAGATCTACACTAAAGCACGAACAAAATTAAAGATCTGTCAAGAAAATCCTTCAAAGGCTTTTATATCCAGTCAAAGTCGAGTGTCCTAGATTCCCCATTGTTGTCTGACAGGTGACAGAATATATGAACCGGAGAGCTGTAAGCTGTTGCAAACAATCTAGTTAGATATACAATGCAAACCCACGAGATCATTAGCCCGTATCCAGCAACATATATTTGACATGTTCCAACTGTGAAAACCGTTGTACTGACACTCTTTACTTTTTTACGTTAAATAAATAATGACACATATGCTAATGAAGCAATATTACACTACACATGTCTTCCCGATTAAGCTTTATTTTTTGCGAAAGGCAGCGAAAACATCCGGTTATTGCATTCCACACTCGAGACACAATCATATAAGTGTCATATACATTGTGAAGGTGAGATAATTAAATTGCCAATGTCTATACTGTTAGTTGCCCCGTGAGGGAGCGGGTGGGCCATGGCCCTGCAGAATACTCCCTCGGCTTCCTCGGTCGGTCGTAAGACTGAGGCGAGAAAAGAGGTTGCTTTCTGTTGCCCTGGTGTTCGCAGAGCTAAAGGGTAACGGGAAGCAGATTTGTTTGTGATGTTCTGTATTTCTGTCCGTCGTCATATAAGTGAAATACCCTTGAGTACGACGTTAAACACCAATCAGACAAACAAATATACTGTCGAGAAATGGAGGGGGTCTGGGCACATACACGGTTCTAATAAAATAATGTGTTAATACTTCCAATATTAAATGTGCTTGTCTCACTTTACCCATCCCACCTTTAATCATATTAATATGAAATGCCTGTGGGTCTTGCATATATTACGCTTGCTGAGTTCGTCTAGTAGAGATAGGTTCGTGTGCATCCATTTTCAACAGCGTTCCAATCCCACACACATATTTAAAAAAAAAAAAACCTCATGCAAAATATCACTGTTGTTTTGTATTTTTCGTCCGAGGCTCATCCCCAGGAGGGATTCTTTGTTTCCTTTCATCTCCCAAATATTAGATTACCTTTTAACCTTTCGCCTATTACTAATGCTTATGACGCTAGTTTGTGAACTTTGACTGGGTGTCATCTTTACAAATATTATTCTTGCGTTATATGACGCGGTTAAAACCCATAACCGCATCCAGGTGCGTGGATGATATTAGAAACTTGGGGATGTAGCGGAATTATTTTTTAGGCTATTTAAATCTGATTAATTTAAGACAAAAAAGTTACATAACACCAGGATTCAACCACTGTACAGACAAAATTAACTGTTCCACTCCACTGACATCAAATAATAAGCGCATATTTAATTGAGAAAACAGTTTCGTCACAGAAAACCATTTGATGCAAGACTGCCCGTAAATTGCCACATTACTAAAGAACTTGTCTACAATTACGCTTTTTCATGGCTTTTGTTCTTATGGCATAATACTTCCTTAGATTGAACATATTCCAGTTTAAATTGTTTTTAACAAAAATATACATCTTAATTGTTTTAAAACATTGCTTTTATTAATTAAGCAGCCTCACATACAGCCTATGTGTAAATTATCATTTAAAGTACATTTTTATTTTATACATCAATTTTTATTATGTTCACCATTGACATAGATGTCCCATCATACATGTACTCTTTTCGAGACTTTCGCTGTCGTACAAAATATGTGGAAATGAAAGTCAACCAGCTTAAAAGCAATGTAGGTGTTTTAAAAGACAGTGTAGAAGTGGAACTTGCCTCTTTACTTAATTCATATGCATACTATTAAATACAAAATGTCATTTGATTGACAAAAACCCGGTCGACCTTCATGACTTACACAAAGACGGCTTGGCCGCCATGTCCCAATGCGATTGGAAATGTAGTGACATTTGATAACTTACAGAAAACAGTTGTGCGGTCTTCGCCAGGCAAATTACAGCTGTATAAATACATCGGGACTATCGTATGCTTTCGTCTAATTAAGCTGTAGATCAATGCAATCTCTCGTTGTGAGGATACCAACAAAATGAATTATTCAAAAATCAAAAAATTCCATTTTATGTCGACCCGCAAGTCACTGTGTTGAAAAGATGGTTTACTTAAGTGGGAAAGAAAATCACAAAATATATGTAAGACATGCAGTAAATACCCACATCAATTGTAGTTTGCTTAAATAAAAGCTAGTTTATGATAGTCGTGTTGCAAGCTGGAATCGGCCCGAATACATGGCGCTAATTATGGACGAGATGACAGAATATTTTCTCAGATTCTGCCACGCCTATCTTCCGGAGTCAATTTTATAACTTCCTGTCCTGGAATGACGCAGGCTGTGGACGTTACGATTATGTCTTCCGACAATGTCTATATGATTTCACCCCTGGTCTATCTTGCCTAACTTACAAACATGGGACGTATCTCTGATATGATGGTTTAAGCTTAACTACAATCTAAGCACACGATCAATTTGAGTCGGGTATTTGCCATCTGTCTACAAACAAGGGATGGAGCTAAAGTTTGAGAAGTTATGTGCCACCGATCACGCTCCTAGCTACAGCACATCTCGTTGCTAACTTAACAACAGAGCTGGGTTAGTCGGTGTGTGTGTGGAAACTATTTCCAATGCAACAGAAATCTTCTAGCTGCTTCCAGGCGTTAATCGGTACGCATAAGGGGATCAAAATACTGCTTAATTGAAACTTTCGAACATAAGCAATGTAAGGCATTTGTGTTATTGACTTAATTTCCGAGTGTATCTACGGCTATTGGTGCGAATGAGTGTTGGATAAGAACTGAGAGATAACTCCGAAAAGAAGCCTCACATTGTGTATCTATTCTACATCTGTCTGCTATACTGTGCGAATAATAAGAGAAGTATATATGTCTCGAGAGAAAATCCGAGGCTTAGATAGTTTACCTGGAAAGCAAACCTGTGAGGCTTGTAACAGTTCCCTCACGCGTCTGTTAAGCCTTAACTACACAGAGCTTTGCCAAGGAAGTCTCTTACAGAGCGGCCTATGTTCAAGGGGTACTTCGACGAGAAACCAAGTACAGGTTAATACTCTGGTATTACTTGGTCAGTCGTTCACAGTCACGAGCTTTCTCTCGCAATCCTCTCTCTAATTTGCTTGTTCAAAGACAAAGAATGGGAAATAGGTGAACACAATGAGACACAAATACAGACGGAACCATTGTGTAATCTGGATTAAGATAGGGGATTTACCTGGATTCATTTAACTTAATTACTCCCCTTGTTTTGAACTGTCTTATCCGTCTAAATTTGCTGAGCGGACCACGGTGGCAACGTTTGTAAAGACAGATGACAATAAAACCTCCAGATGCTGGTAAGTTAGAGGCACAAGAAAAATGCTATTTGGATGTACATGTTTTAATCAACGAATACATGGAGAATGTATTTAAAATGTTCCGTTTAAAACAGCTGTTTCTGACTGTTATAGGTTCATCAACACCCGCACAAACCAGACTAGATATTCGTTACGAAAATAGAAAGATAAATATATCTGGTTTGAAAAAAATCCCGTTTTCTCCGATGTTAGGTCATTGTTTGTTTGTGTTTGGTCGATCGTGGCGAATTTAAAGTATGCGGAGTGTAAGCACGTATAATATGGGGCATGGATAAGGTCGTCGACTTCGGGATATATATTGCCAATATAGTTATGCTCAAACTTTCTTTTTAATACACAGAAACGTATCGACAACGCGTGTTGATGACCTTGAGTATCACCTTTTAGTATAATGACGTATCGACGTAATGTTTAAATATAATTAAGTATCATGACGTATCGTTATTATGCCGCTGGGTATCATGTTATATCACATTGCAATTATATCTAAGCGAGCTAAACAACCCTACAGCATATCGTTATTATACCTTTAAGGCCTTGTGTATAAGGCATGTCGACATTATATCTGAATAGCCTTGAGTAGCATGGCTTAACGATATTACATCTTAATATCCTTTAGAGTCTTGGCAATTTGTTAATATTGTGACAGTTGAATTACAGTTATTTGTTGGAACTTTCACGCCCACACATATGTGTGATGTGGGTGGGAGTTGTATCCTTTCGGTTTTCCCACTGCAACTGTTTACAAATTGTGTATTCCGCCGTTGGCATGACAACTTATATGTGCAGTTAAGCTCTGGCACTTTTTTGTCTGTGTCTAATATGTTAAACGTTCTACATATACGCACCGCATGTGCTTTTAGAAAGAAAACGCTTGCCATTATACATTCGATTTTAATTGACAGGCCGCTAAAAAGCTCCAAATATCTGGCATATACTTCATCAATAGCCGGTTCAGAAAGTCACGGGTGGTATTACGTAAAGACCATTCCAATGTCACGGTACAGAGCAGTCGTCTGTTAATTCAATGACAGGTATGCAGTTTAGTCTAATTTGTCAGGAATCAAACGCACTCTACTTTATCTAGAGCTCATGTTAAGCGTAGTCCTGTCCGTTGATTTTATACACAGTGGATGTTTAAATCATTGATGGTCGATGGCAAGATTCCCCCTCGAATCGTGACATCGCGATTTTTACAGGCGTCAAGAGCAAACATCTCGCGTCTCTCTTGCTAGTGTCCTTCATTGGCACTGACCTTGTTCAGTCTGTCTTCCTTCAATATTGACATCGACCAACACTTCATCATAGGCCGATTGTAGTGTTTGTAAACTACAGAATGCCTGTTTGTAAACTTTACAGTGCCTGTTTGTAAACTCCGCAATGCCTGTTTATGAACTGGACACTGCTCCTAAAACTGTGACAAGTTTGGGAAAACCGATACACTTGCCAGCTGAGCGCATGACAGTAAAGTTCTCTAAATGACGCTACATGGTAACGGTTCACCCAATAATACGCTATGAATGTCTAAATAAGTGAGTGTATAGGTGTTCGGAAGGGCAATTTCAAGAACAAGTTAACACAACTGGTCATCGAAAAGAGACTATCGTTCTTTAGAATTGAATTGTTCAAGGCGAACTGCTTGAGGCCTGGACCAAACACAAGAATGCGCTTTAAATGACACAACACACTCGCCTATGCCTGCCACACAAATCAAGCAAACTTAATAAATTTTAAAGTATGGCATAGTTAAGATATTTTTGAAACGCACATAGAGAGAGAAAGGGAAAAAACAAGCATTACAAAAATACATACTTATAATCAAAATCCCAACAACCCGATATATAGATATAGTTTTAAAAAGCAATCCCACCGGCATGTGCACACTAACTAGACCGACATCCACTCATTCATTGAGATACGGGATAGTTAGCGGTGGCTGGTTGACCAGCCAATGAAACGTCGGATTGCTCCTGGCACAGTAAGTCATGTGACTTCGTTTGTTTTTCGACACGGAAGTAATGACATCTAAGTTCATTTAACCGCAAATAGAAGAAACACGAAGAGTTCTTTAATGGAAGCCTATCACAGCAAATACCCAAACATCATTGACTATCTTAGTTTTTGCCTACACTGTCCTTTGACATAAGCTGTCATTAGTAGAGAATTTAGGGAATACTGTTTACACAGGTGCAGTATCTAAGCCTATCACAGAGCTTGTTACATCCGATTAGATTACTAACTTCCCATCATCCTGTTTCTAAGCGAAATCTCCCATCCTTGCCTCACTATGTTTTCCTGATCGAAAGGTCATCGTTCTCTGAAACATAATCGACTATATTAACCCGTGTTGGTTTACAACAGTTACAATTATTACATATCTTTGTATTTTAATGGTAATATCACCTTTTATGAGAAGAAAGTCATAATTATGCTGTTAATTGAAGTATACATCTCTGCCTACTGTTTTACATGAGCAGAGTTTGGAGATATTGGAGCTGACTTCTATCTTTTTCCTCAGCTCAGAAGTAATTACATCTGTGATATCATCTGTATGTAGAACGATGTATATCAATGTTTACACCACATAGCGTAGCTGCGTCCACTGAATGAGTCAACCAATGGATGAATTAATCAATCTGTATTTACAAACAAGATTACAGTTTTCCTACGCCTTAGTTCAAATGATGACTTTCTGACTATAGTTAGAAATAAAATTGAAAAGTATCGTGTTAACAGGGAAATACTGCAATCAATTATTCTAAACAAACTATAGGTACACAATGTAGCGTATTACCTCTGGTTAGCAGAAATTTTTAAATTAGTGGTATGGAAATACGATTACAAATAATGGAAAATGTGGACAAAGAAGCGTTGATAAAATTAAACAAGCAAATCGATACGGCTATAAAGGCAAAAAAATGAAAATCCCCCCCCCCCCCCCCCCTCAAACGTCATCATGTGCTTATAACTTCTAAATGTCTCTTAGACAAGTAATACTGTCTCACCAATATGCTACTGATATCCATCGTAGGCGTATCTTAACCGTACTAATCTTTATCTATCTTTGTGTTACCAGATACGGATCTCGTTCCGAGCAGACACAGTTGGGGTGATTTTCAAGGCCACTACAAACAGGTTAGTTTTCAAAACCAATGCAAAAAATACATTTCAGAATATCGTCATAGAAAGAATTGTTCGATAACATAAAGTTTAAAGTTTTCTACTCTTTTAAACTTCTGGTTCTCTACTCAGTCAGTCAGTCAGTCAGTCAGTTATAATCAGCGAACAATTATAATCGGCGATGTGTAATGGCGACGTTTTGTCAGGAGTATCCGACAAAGTTAAGACATAATTTTATCTCTTTCTTTAAATATAGTCTCAACTGAATTAATCTAATGATCCCAGAATAGGGTCCTTGACCACGATAAACTGCAGATCGATCTACTTTTTTATTTTATTTTATTTTTTTCATCAGATAATTTTCTTTGACAATTGTTATCTTTAAGCACTATAAACAGTTATTTTTAAAGTTAGTCTGTTGTTTGGTTTGTACCACTGTTTGTGTAAAATGTTACACATACGACTTACTCTATAATTACATATAAATCGAGTTTTTGTGTCAATACAGACACCTCTGCTTTGACTTTTTCGATGACCGTAATTAGTTGGGAAATTAATTCCCACATGCTGTTGTATTAATAGCTGTAGTTTAAACGCCTGGGTCAGATACAGCTGGCTCAGTGAACATGCGCACAAATTATTCTTCTCGTGCATGAAGTGAAACTGTTGGCGCGCGACCACATTCTGAGGTTAGAGTTCAGTAGAAACTGACAGGGAGTTTGTTAGTGTTTGATAAAGACCACTAGTCAGTCAGCTGAAGAACACTTAAGTTGATGGAGCGATGAACGCCGGAAGTACATAGTGACCAAAGCAACTACTTTTAATTCAGTATAATAACCGGTGTTTTTTTTTACTTTCACTTTAAACTCCGAATCAACATTTTATAACTAGGCCGGACAAGAAAGTCGTGTCATTTCTTATTTGTGTATGAATTCAAGTTTCAATGAGGATTGTGTTTTAAAATCTATCGATAATTTCTCCGGAATTAATAATGAGCCAAACCGGCAATATGGATTATAATACATCTGAATTTGATAGGTAAGCTAATCTCATTAGAAAGTATATGTTAATCTGTTTGTATTTAATCTAACAAAAGACAAGAAACAGTTATTTAACACGTCGAGTTCTAATTAGGCTGTCTAGGCATTCATTATTTTAGCTGATTTGTGAAGAATAGACGACCTTGTGCATGTCAGTTTTTATCTCATTTGAAGTTATTTGTTATAAATGCTTTTTGTCACGTGATATATAGTTTGTTTAAGTCAAATTCAAAATTCATCTTGAACAATGACTATAATGAAACTCTATCATTTTTCTATCACCTTTTTTTGTTGACTGTGTTAACTTTTTTCTATGATATCTGATTGTACACTTCTGTAACATAGAAGAAGCTGGATACCTCGTCTGAGGGCGGCAGTTTACATCATGCTGAACTCCCTGTTTGAGGGATTATCTTGGATTATGCCACCAGGGTGTTAATAATCCTTGATAATCAGCTCTTCACTATTAAACGAAATCACATTATAGATTCCCACGTGAAGAGATTTTGACGGAAAGATGATATTGCAACTTACAATTCGCTGTTATAATGTTTAAAAATATATCATTGACCTCTCACGTAGACACAACGTTCTGGCACATAAGGCATGTGAGAACAGTTAAACATCGGACACACCAAACTACTGTCTTAAATACAGTTATTATACCATAGAAATACGAGAATATATTCGAAAAAAGGGAATCCACATATGCCTATTCATGTACCTTATTCGAGTGCCTATCAATTATTTAAATATGTTTCTCAGTTGTGCTCTCAGAATGTCATATATACGATTGCTTTTCTTTTGAGATTTTGTAAATCGGAAGCAATCAACGACACGATATAATTCAGCACAACAAATAACTTAACTATAACAAATCTTTGGGTTTCTTTCAGAATGCATATGTTTAAAGCTTTTCGCAATGAATACGACTATACGGCGTATGGTGAAAACAGACATGCTGCTAATATTGATATCTCGTTAGCTGCTGTGATCTATGCTTCTGTGTTGGTCTCAATAGCTACACTCATAGCTACCATTGGAATCCGAGGGAAAGAGGTAAGACAGAGGGTATTGTACGGGCTACACAGCCAAATCCGTAAAGATTTGTCTCTGATAGAGAGGGGAAATTAAGAAAAACTATGCACGTAATCAGGACAGGAGCAGTCTACCGCACACAAGTCAATTCCGCTACACTCACCCAAACATACCTCCTTTAAGCAGTCAATATTACGACATAGACTACGTTTCAGCATCCACAAAGCGTGACTTGTATTTAAAATTATTTTTTGTGCGTATTTTGTTTCATTTCGATTTAAAAAAGTAATAACATATTCACTTTATTTTAAAATTCTGATTTGCCTTTAGCGGCTTTTTTTTTTCTTTTTGATGATATTATTCCTTATTCGCTTCAGCTCTCACGTACTGTTGGATGTCACTAATAAGCTTCGACTAGCTTCTCCTGTTGATTTAACGAGGAGGGGTATTTACTCTCCTTGTGTCATGCCTAAGCGTACACACAACTGCTAGCCTACGGGGGTATTTGCATGTTGTTTATATTACCCTATAGCAATAGCGACTACGTTTTTATGTGTGTTAATAAAGCCGTATATGTTTGGATGCTTTGCCTTTAGAAAGTAAATAGCTTCTATACAAGTCATGTTCAATAAATATCTGATATGAACAGAAGAAAAAAAAAAATCAATCCCCTGATTTTCTTTTAGAACGACAACTCAGGCGAATCGACTCAATTTGTTCTTCAAATCGTCCCGAATCCTATTTATACTACTCGCTTCTGTTATCGTCTTATAATTTTGACAAGATAAGATGACGAACTACTGACCATACACCAAGCTAAATCATCACACAATAGATTAAAAGGTAATGATTCACCAGATAGAGAGCAAACCTCTCATGAGGGTAGAGAATTGAATTGAAACCGTTTATTTTCACTTGTCATCAAACAGTAGGAAAAAATTTAGTTTTCTTTTTACTGATATTGTGTTTAAAATCATTCTATTCTTATTTTGCAGAGGTGGTCAACTTTTCTGAGAGTGGCTTATAGTTTGTTTATAGGAGCGTCTATATTAGGTAAAAAGAATTATTAAAATCACTATTGTCTTAATTTGAAAGTAATCAATGTAATGTATATTGAACAGTATAATATGACACCCAGCTTTAATCTAAAAAACGCCGTGTAAGCAGTATACCTGTACAGTTCAATCAATCAATCAATCAATCAATCAATCAATCAATCAATCAATCAATCAATCAATCAATCAGTCAATCAATCATTCTGTTATGTAATGATGTAGTCAATTTTTCATTTTTTTTTTGTTGCACATTTACATTGTTGGTTCTGGTGTCAATCAAAAAGTATTTTAATAATTTGTATGTGTTGTATTCCAGTATGTATATTTGGTCACGGATGGCAGACAGGGTCAGTGGTGACATCTAGTTATTACATGTTCGCATCGCCGCTTAAATTTCATGGAACGGTCGGATTAAAAATGGGATTAGACAGTGTGAATATCACACTTAAAGGTATGCATTTTGTCTCCTAATCTTCGTTGATAACATCTTCGCTAAATATAATTAATGTAATAATCTTACAACAACATTCATTTTAGATAAAAATGAATAGCAGTGTTAATAATTATGTTATACATTTAATACAATAACCGATGTTTTTTTGTCGAAAAGCAGTTCCAATTGAAGCATTTGGTTGCTTTGGTTCAGAGTAAATAGCTGTTTAATTAAGCCGTATTATGACGTACACAATTAGGTGTGTGTATAGACTCCCTACGAATGTATAAGTTGTATACAGAAGATATCATAGTTCTCAACTAGCTAATAACATGTTTTTATTTGTTCAGGTTTATGAACGCAATTAGATAAAATTATCGTATTTTTTGATTTCAGGCAGTTTTGCTCAACCTGCTAACAATGTTGATTACAACGAAAATTTGCATTGGTTTACAGGTAAGCTATTTTAAAACAAGATTTTAAGGTTAAAAATCGGGGTTAGCTCATGGGTCCAACGTTTCTGCTTTACTTTGTGAGTCTAGGCAGCTGTTCTTTTATTTATGGTTCAAACATTTGGTTACTTTATGGAATCAAACAGCTTGTTTTTCTCTATGAATGTTAACATTTGGATAACTTCATGAGTTCATACAGGCCGTTTTATTTATGGGTTCGAACATGTCATGTTACTATATCATTAGAGTAAAGCATGTAGATTGTTGACAAGGTGAAAGTTGAAAAGGTTTTTCAGTAAGACATTTTCGCTGTGAAAAGTTATAACTTATTATTGTGACGATGTTGATCTTCAGTCTGTAATTAGAAGTGCATATTTTAAGATTCCGATATCTTAAAATATATCTTGATATCTTGATATCGACCACTACACCATTTCTCGAATTCGCAGTATATTCAGAAATCTGCTTAGGATAGGCTATGGTGCTCATTGCACACAGTTGTAAAAGGCTGGTTGAAAATAAATGTAACAAAATATATAGCTGGTAAATCTCCTATTGTGTATCATCATTATATGAATTACTTTCATCAAGTGTTCTTATTTGTTTACTTTCAATTAAAATAGTACATTAAGATATACTCGCTTAGTCTTACGAACAAGTTAAGGATTGTGAATACAGTACCTGCGTGCCTCAGCTATATACACAAACATGAATGACCTGACACCGAACAGTTAACTAGCTACATTCACCCACACACAAATTGTTTAGTAAATTATTGAAGCTTATGAATGTCTGAGATAATTTTTTTCGAGATAAAAGGTCAGTTGGTAGATGTACTATTACGGACAGTTTTCATAGTCTTTTGTGGAAAGGGCCACGGGCGATCTGCTCTTAATCCTTGTTTTACACTCCTGCGATCCCTTAGTCTACATTCTCTCTAATGATTCACTACAGCTACATTGAGAGAAAGCCTGGGGTTATAAACACTGGTCTTCTAGAACCTTGAATGTGTGTCCATTAAACCTAGCAGTGGATATGGATACGTCTATGTTAACACGTACGGTATCTTTAGCGCTCGCTGATAGGTATCTCACAAGCCAATCAAAATAACCCAGGCAAAATTCCTTGAGCATTCATCACCTTAAGATGGATTGCTATTACGTTCGTTTAATTTTTCAAAATTTTTTTTATATTAAAATACATCAATTATAGATAAATAAAGACGCAATTATAATCCGAAACACTAGTGAAAATGGATGAATTCCTAATACTTCATATGACTAACGACCGAACTCTCCACAGAAAGTTGTCATCTAAGTGCCGACAAAGATAAAGATTTTAAAATGTTTTTTTCTCTTTCTTTTTCCAGTGGGTCAGGTTCAGGAAGAATATCAGGGGTGTATTAAGAGAGGATTGCCGCAGCCTATCCTATCGGTGGCATCTTACTTTAGCTTCGATGACGGGGGCCTCAGGTGGGGCCGTGATTGCAGCAGGGCGGGATATTACGCCTACATTCTACTGTGGTAAGTATCACAAACACCAACTTCCTCAACTCAGCCAGATATAGCTCTACACATCTCCTGCTTACCGATTTAGTCATTGTATTCACCTATACGCATATTATATGTGTACACTCATCGTTTTTACACATATTATGGTTTCGCTGGACAATATTTTTCATTCAGCAAAAAAAAAAAAAAAAAAAAATTCGCTGTATATAGCGATAAACACATCGTGAGATAAAAAAGAAGAAAAACAAACAATGTCCATATACGGTCGGGCACAACGTGATATGCCAGAAATTGCCAGTTAAAGAGCTTACAGAAATAGGTTAAATGGAAAACCGTATTATTGGTTGACATTTCGTTAGTTGTATGTATAAAGTTGGGATATTCTTTAATTTAAGTGACGTAGGTAAAAAAAAACATAAAAAACGCATTGAGCCTAAAGGGTCCAGCTAGACATTAGAAATGATTTGTTGATAGGCCTATTAAAAAACTCCCCTCAAATTGCCGCTTTATTTAGGCTACATACAACAGTCTCTAGCGTTAGACATTATCTGATAAGGCTAGGACATTGAAGTTTTGTCCTTCAATTTTTCTTCAATGCCTTTTCATTTTTTTGTTTTAATTAGGTCAAGTTTTTCATTTTGGCTTGTGACGAATGTGTTGCTGGGGAGCGTTGTGTTTTATGGATCTGTTATGTTTTTACTGAGTGGGGCAACCATGGTACTAGCTGTTGTTGTGTTCCACGTTCTACAACCCACACTTCCAATGAGAATACCCTTTGAAAATGGCGTCTTGACTCTACAATACGATTGGTCATTTTGGCTGATGATGGCTGCAGGTAAATAACATGATCGGTTGTCTTAAGTTTACTGAGGTCTAATTTGTCATAATTATCCTAATGTAATCAGTTACCAGCCTAGTCATAAATGAAGAGAAACTGTGAATAGTTTGGGTGGCATTCTAACCTGTGTAATTTATCCAAAACAGAACATTGCCGAGTACTATATCTGCTAAATTGTTATCTTTTTAACATATTGTTGTTTTAATCTATTCTTTCAGGTTGTATCACCACGGTTTTGGGGCTAATCCTGCTGCTGTTAGATTGGACCATTCCCAAAAAGCTGGCCTCATTTTTACTGGTTGATTCTATGTTTGATGAAGACGAAGAAGAGGCTAATCATAATTTAGCCCGATCACCAAACGAGAATAATTTGGTAAGTACTATTGAATCTGCACTCAGACCTACCTCACGGAGACCAAACACTAGAATAATATGGGCGTGCCTGCTTACATTAAAGGCCTATCGTTATTGTTGTAATGAGAACCAGTGGTAACCTCTTTCAGGAAGTCACTTCTACATGGAGTAAGTCTTATTTCCAATGTCAGAGTTTGTATTAGGTACCTTTTCTGATAGTGTTTCTCTTCGCTCTTGAAATTACACCGTCCTTATATAAGTGAAATATGTCTACCATTGAGCTTGCCTTCCAAACACTAAAGCGTCAATCCATCAACCATAAGCAGTGTTTCTATGAAAATGTTACATTGTATTCCTTTAGTCGCCATTCGGTGGTTCACATGTAATGTCTTTTATTGACATAGGTCACATTTCTTTCAGAATATTTATTGCCAAGATCTTAGAGGTTTGGTTTTCTTGTTTTCAGGCACCCATGAAGAGGTCATATTTATCACTGTTAGAGCCGCAGTTATCGAAAATGGACTCTTCACGAATTGATCGTCAGACATCAACCATCAACGCTGAAGTAAGAGGCGGATACGGGTCAGTAGAGGATTTGAGAGTCCATCCCTTAAAGAAAGCCCGTTTCCACAGTCAGGGGTGTCTAACAGATCTCTCTCCAATGGGGAGTCAAGCCAAATTAGTTAAAGCAGATTTTTCAGATTCTGTCTGTACATCAACAAACAATTCATCATTTAACAGCAGTATAGAATCATTACCCTTTGTTCCACAAGAACTCACACACGTGACTGTTGACATTCCCGATGACCTCCCTACTGAGGTCAACAGCCTAACGGTGGAAAAAGACACTCATTTATAGGGAAGCGTTCCAATTTGGCCGTCGGACAAACCATGGACTTTCCTATGATTGGCTGAGTGACAGGCCATTTTATCTTGGATATACGCTTACCCACCATTGTCTTTCAGATTGATTATATTATTGTTTTTATTTGCATAATTTAATTTGTACATATTATCACAACACAGGCTGACATCAGCCGATTGCTCACACCCATCCACTCCATCGACCCGCATTGTAATTAATGTTTGATATGAATATGCCCGAGTTTGATTCGCTAATTATTGAAAGAATTGTCTCATGTTGAGAAGTTTGTCCCGATCAATTATAAAAATGGTTGTTTTGAAATCCAAATCAGGTTAAGTATTTGTATGTATACATTTTAAGATATATTCTCCAAGACAATACGTATAACTATAGCGTCTTCCCAGATGTATTGATTAAAAAAGCTGGATATATTTTGGAATGTACCGTGTTCCCAGGTGTACCGATTAAAAAAACAGGGATAAGTTGGACTGTACCGTGTTCCCAGGTGTACCGATCAAAACACATGGGGACATAAGTTGGACTGTGCTGCGCTCCCAGGTGTATTGATTAAAAAAACATGAAGCACGGACTTTTAAGAAATATAATATGTATGAAGTTTATTTTTGCTTCTTTTTTTTCGTTTCACATTATATTTGAAATTTGATTAAGAATTGCAATAATTAATAGAAGAATAACATTAACTTACGAGAAAAATAATCCGGGGTAAAAGAATACCCCAAACGGTATAAACCTTAACACACTGAAGGACTTCTAAAATGTACCCTACTACCCTAGATGTACACCCATCCAGTGTATATTTGTTGACATCAACTGCGTTTTCATAACAATCGCATGCTGCTTGGAATGACGTCTCGCTCATTATATTGTCCAGACAAGAGACCTTTCCACAAGTAGCCGTGGCTGATAGAGAGTCTGCTTAATTCGCCTGTCACGATCTCAAAACAGACAGACTTGTCTGCTCAAATGTTAGCAACTCCATAAGCTGGAGGAATTTTCTGGTACGTTAACTTGTGTAGTGACATGCCAATATAAATGTTTAGGTCATTCCAGGGTATTCTTCGTAAGAAATTACTTAATTGTTGTTTTACGCCGTGCTAATGGGTATTTCACTTAAATGATACCTACAAGTTCTAACAATAATCGACTATATAGCACAATCGTAAAACGTGAAGTGTTTTAATACTGTTAGACAATTAATCATCCTCCAGTGCTAAGTGAAGAAAGCATTGCATCTCTTCAAACCAACTGTCCTTGGCGAACAGAAGCGGAACTGGGGATTACTTAGTTATATGCATATATAACCGCTTCGTGTGTGATACATTTTTTCAATAGAATAGCACTTTCTTAACTAAATCTAAAATCACAGACAGCAATAACCCATATCAGTTAATAGAAACAAATATCCATTTAATTTTTAACACCATGACCTAAGGTCATAGAGCGGAACCCAGTAGTCAGTAATAAATGTGCTTTACCTTATGTTAGCTTTTATGTGTGAATTAGTTATCTTTTACGAACGAATATATTCCGATTTTTCAACAAGGCATCATATTTTTCACTGGCTGTCACTGTGTATGGACAATTCTGTCATGTTACACAAACCGAATAACGTTATATGACCAATCATCTGATTGGTTGCAATATCATTCCCACATGAGTGTAAGGGTCATCGCTGTGCCATTGGATAGGTTGTCACCGCCATATATAATGCCATTTTTGTCACGTTTGTTTATGTGGTACTTGTCTCTGTTAATACCATTGTGTACCTGTGCTAATTTCACCATGTCACATTCATCGCATCCTGCAACCTCGGGAGCTTATTGTATTTATGAATATACTGTTTTATATCATGGAATAAACGACAAAGCATGATATAACATGATTATTGTCTTTGTATACGTTCTATGTATAGAATAACTTGAACAGCTTTAATATAATCACTAGTGTGTTGTTATCATAAGTCATATATTTATTTGATTGGTGAACAGGAAAGTAAATTGATTGGAGAGACCAACGGTTTTAGACCCAAATCTTTTATTTCAGTATATGTCTTGAAATATAAAAAAACCCCATGTTGCATTCACAATCAAGCAGGCTGTTAATTAAAAAAACCGGAAGTGACACTATTGTTTGCGCCCAAGGCCCATCGCCTGGTCGTACAAGTTCTCTGGTGTCACAACTGCTGGATGGTGTTATATTAAAGTGCAGTTTCAATTCCCTAAGAATTACCGTTGTCTCCATGCCTCTGATGTAGAATTTAACTGGAAAAAGTTGAAATAGAACAATTTGATTGTTGAATGCTTTAAAGTGGATCACAGTACTTTCATGTATTAAGAAGTTTCCGTTGTCTTGATGCCTCTGATGCAGAATATAATTGAACAAAGTTGAAATAGAATAAATTGATGGGTGAATGTTTCAAAGTGACGTCTCTGGCTTCCTCTTAGATCAGAGCACTTTGGTGATTAAGAAGTTTCCGTTGTCTTGATGCCTCTGATGTAGAATATAATTGGACAAAGTTGAAATAGAATAAATTGATGGGTGAATGTTTCAAAGTGACTTGTCCGGTTTCCTCTTAGGTCAGACAACTTTGGTGATTAAGAAGTTCCCGTTGTCTTGATGCCTCTGATGTAGAATATAATTGGACAAAGTTGAAATAGAATAATTTGATGGGTGAATGTTTCAAAGCGACGTCTCTGGCTTCCTCTTAGGTCAGAGCACTTTGGTGATTAAGAAGTTTCCGTTGTCTTGATGCCTCTGATGCAGAATATAACTGGACAAAGTTGAAATAGAATAAGTTTATGGGTGAATGTTTCAAAGCGACGTCTCTGGCTCCCTCTTAGATCAGAGCACTTTGGTGATTAAGAAGTTTCCGTTGTCTTGATGCCTCTGATGTAGAATATTATTGGACAAAGTTGAAAAAGAATAAACGGGCGAATGCTTCAAAGTGACGTTTTCGTTTTCTTCTTAGATCAGAGTACTTTGATGTATTAAGCAGTTCCCATTGTCTCCATGCTTGTGATGTAGAATATAATTGGATAAAGTTGAAATAGAACAAATTAATGGGTGAATGCTTCACAGTGACGTCTCTGCTTTCCCCTTAGATCAGAGTACTTTGATGTATTAAGAAGTTCCCGTTAGCTTCATGCTTTTGATGTAGAGTATAATTGGACAAAGTTGAAAAAGAATAAATTGATGGTTGAATGCTTCCAAGTGACGTTTCCGTTTTCCTCTTAGATCAGAGTACTTTGATGTATTTAGCAGTTCCCATTGTCTCCATGATTGTGATGTAGAATATAATTGGATAAAGTTGAAATAAAATAATGGGTGAATGCCTCAAAGTGATGTCTCTTAGATCAGAGCACTATAGTGTATGAAGAAGTTCCCGTTATTTTCATGCCTCTGATGCAGAATATAATTGGACAAAGTTGAAATAGAACAAATTGATGGGTGAATGTTTCAAAGTGACGTTTCTGGCTCCCTCTTAGGTCAGAGCACTTTGGTGATTAAGAAGTTTCCGTTGTCTTCATGCCTCTGATGCAGAATATAATTGGACAAAGTTGAAATAGAACAAATTAATGGGTGAATTTTTCAAAGTGACGTCTCCGGTTTCCTCTTAGGTCAGAGCACTTTGGTGATTAAGAAGTTTCCGTTGTCTTGATGCCTCTGATGCAGAATATAATTGGACAAAGTTGAAATAGAATAAATTAATGGGTGAATGTTTCAAAGTGACGTCTCCGGTTTCCTCTTAGGTCAGAGCACTTTGGTGATTAAGAAGTTCCCGTTGTCCTCATGCCCCTGATGTAGAATATAATTGGACAAAGTTGAAATAGAATAAATTGATGGGTGAATGCTTCAAAGCGACGTCTCTGGCTTCCTCTTAGGTCAGAGCACTTTGGTGATTAAGAAGTTTCCGTTGTCTTCATGCCTCTGATTTAGAATATAATTGGACAAAGTTGAAATAGAATAAATTGATGGGCGAATGCTTCAAAGAGACGTCTCCGGTTTCCTCTTAGCCAGAGCACTTTGGTGATTAAGAAGTTTCCATTGTTTTCATGCCTTTGATGTTGACTAAATAGGCAAAAGATTGTTGTGCGTGATAAGTGAGATGTATTACAATCGCGTGTTATGTTTTTTGTCTTCATTAACCACAATATACAACGCGTCAAACACCAATCGTTTCGTAACAATATGCGCTTTGCCAAAAGAACCATGTCATATTAAAGAAATAATTTAGTGAAAACTATTTTTATTCTGCATGAGAAGTTTTAAAGTGTGACGGTTTTTTGTTCTTCATTGGTTGTTGTAATCAATGGTTATTACAGACACAAAACTCTTCCAGGCAATAGTAATTTGAGGCAAGGATACGCACTTCGATGAATTGTTTTAGACAATTTTAGATTTGATTTTGTTCCGTGTAAAAAACGGGTTACAGCGCGAAGTGAAGTTCTGTTTTTGACATTTTTTTGTTAAATGATCATTAGATTCTTGTTGCAAATTTTCCGTATACACCGGACGATCAGTCGACGACGATGTCATATTGCCCAGCAAGATTTTCTATTTAAAAAGATTGTGATCTTTATTTGCTTTTAAACGTCTTCAAAGAATCGTCACATAATATCGCAGACTGTTTCCGGTTCTCTCGCCCGCTGTTATTACGAGTGTGCTCTAGGCATAATAATCTGAATATTTGAGTTTTGGAACTGACGAACAAATTGAAAATTTAAATTATATTAAAGCTATTGTCTTAATTTTGAATCCCGCAGAAAGTTTAAACAGACGATGGATAGACGGGCGGGCGGATACACATACTGACAACCGCTATACTACGATATAGACATATCTTTGAGAATAGTTGTTATACTGGGATAAAGTGAGGTGTGTATCAAGAATAAACCTGTTATTAATAGACACTTATACTGACACTAAGTCAAATCTGAGGAATTCTATTCCATGGGTATTTATTCGTTAATCTCCTGTTGTATAAGCATGGTAATATCTTGAGTTTGACAATGGTGGTATCTTCATGTGTTGTACTTCGATTTAAATAGATGTGATTGTTCGCTGTCAAGTAGCATACACTGAACGTTATAGGTGACTGACTTGCTCTGGTCAATTGGTCTTCGCCGGTATATGTAACAGGACGATTATAAGCTTTTTGACACATAGTGGGGTCGACATGGACGTTGGTTTGTTAAAAAGTCAGTTTGATAATAATTATAATAATTATAAAAATAGCCTGAACTACCTCTGTAATGCATATTTTCACTAATATAAGTTTATACTCAGTAACAGTTTATTACCCAAACATATGTGCAGAAAACATTACAAGCTATGATTCGAAAAATTTGAATTAAATATTGAAATATATTTCCAAAACATTTAACAATCTAGGTAAAAACTAAGTTTGTTTTACAATTGTATGAGAAAAGATAAATACTTATTAATATTTGCAAACTATTTTATTGCAAGTATGTACCAGTATTGCAGTATTGCAAATGTGAGTTGTAAAGAGAGAAAATATCTCTTGACTCGATCTGGATTCGAACTTGGGTCTTGGATAACAGGGCCCTCTAACCGACCAGGCTACAAAGGCAAGCGTATATATGTGCAGTGGTCCCTTTAAGAGAAAATTGGGGTCATTGTTTGACCAGTTAAAAGTTAGCAGTGGAGATTAGTCCTGGTAGCGTTCGTTCTCAGGAACGCTCCACAACACCTTTATAGTAGACCAAACTCGTTCACTACACATGGTATGAATGGCCCTGGTGAATGATAGCGTGGACGAATTCTTGGTTTCCCCATAATAGCATTCTTATTACGACGCTCTTTTAACTAACTGTATGAATAGAAAGCTAAGTTACCTGACCACATTTTACGTAGAGTATCAAGATCTTTATAAATCATTTTAAAAATAAAAATAACACAAAGATGAAAGGATCATTACCATATCTCCTTCCTGCTCTACAACTATCTATATTCTTACTATAGTTAACATTACAAGTGAAGAACTACAGTGAGTTTATTGATATACACGGAAACATCAAGTCTATTGGTTGGTTCTGGATATTGTAAAAAAGGTGTTAATTTGTTCTTATCAATCAAACGGTTAGAACCCTTCATAAAAAAGTAGCACCGACAACCAACAAAGGTACACTTTGAACAAATGTTGACTGTTCACTGTTAACTTCAGGAATACAATTTAATTAATGGTTTTAATCATGCTACTACATGTACATTTAAAAGGCACACTGTTTTTTTTTCTCTCATAACTTTAAAAACAATTCACTACTTTCCCGTAATAACTGGATGCACGTGCACACGAGTTGACCGTGTAAATTACTTTACCTTATGTCAGTGTGCATTGTCTTTAACATACAGATGTTCACAATAATACATATTTATAAATATTATGTCGACTGATATGTCATTGGTTTGTGAAGTTATAGATATGTCATTGAAAAAGGTAACTGTACGATCGTATACTCAGCGGTCGATAAAAACCGTGCCCTAGTCTTGATTGCGATCGGCAAGAGCTAGTTAAGAACGGATATTAGCCGTATTGTTCGACCACAGGTTATACGAGCGTTGGTATTGGCGACAGCTTACTTTTGAGACAACAATGAGCCAAAATAAGGTACACTAATGTCGGAACTGTCCGTGGTATATTACGGCTATATCATAACGGCTACACAGAACATCAAAATGTTGGTAATTTTCCAACACACATAATCTGAGGCTCAGAAAATTACCAACATTTTGATGTTCTGTTAAGAAGTCGTCAACCACTGCACATGCCTGGAATAGCTACAACTAGCGGGTGATTCGAAACTCAAATTGCGTTGTGTACAAACTAAGGAATCAGTGTAAAGCTATATTTTCATATTCATAATGAAATCTCATAGATTAAACCTATAGTTAACAGTCACATAAATTCAAATAGTTTGCATACGGTCAGGTTAACATGGACTGATTTCATCAAAACACAAACAACTCTTGCCTATGGCTGTTTTCACCTTTGTCTCTTCCAGGAGATATTTTTTTGACCGATATTCGTGAGCTATTGCCTTCCGTAAATTTGTGCCCCTCCCCCCCCCCCCCCCACACGTACCAGTTTGCCCCCTTTAGA